>JAHKKF010519027.1:0-15146 GCA_019740295.1 Labeo calbasu | reverse complement strand
AGGAGAAGAAGAAATGGACTGTTGCCCAGTGGTCCAAAGTGCTCTTTTCAGATGAGAGCAAGTTTTGTATTTCATTTGGAAACCAAGGTCCTAGAGTCAGGAGGAAGGGTGGAGAAGCTCATAGCCCGTTGCTTGAAGTCCAGTGTTAAGTTTCCACAGTCTGTGATGATTTGGGGTGCAATGTCATCTGCTGGTGTTGGTCCACTGTGTTTTTTGAAAACCAAAGTCACTGCACCTGTTTACCAAGAAATTTTAGAGCACTTCATGCTTCCTTCTGCTGACCAGCTTTTTAAAGATACTGATTTCATTTTCCAGTAGGATTTGGGACCTGCCCACACTGCCAAAATGACCACAGTGTTGGTGTGCTTGACTGGCCAGCAAACTCACCAGACCTGAACCCCACAGAGAATCTATGGGGTACTGTCAAGAGGAAAATGAGAAACAAGAGACCAAAAAATGCAGATGAGCTGAAGGCCACTATCAAAGAATCCTGGGCTTCCACACCACCTCAGCAGTGCCACAGACTGATCACCTCCATGCCACGCCGAATTGAGGCAGTAAAGCAAAAGGAGCCCCTACCAAGTATTGAGTACATATACAGTAAATGAACATACTTTCCAGAAGTCCAACAATTCACTAAAATGTTTTTTTATTGGTCTTATGAAGTATTCTAATTTGTTAAGAATTGGTGGGTTTTTGTTAAAAGTGAGCCAAAATCATCACAACTAAAGACTGCTACTTCAGACTGTGTGTGTTGAATTTATTTAATACACGAGTTTCACAATTTGAGTACTGAAATAAATGAACTTTTCCACGACATTCTAATTTATTGAGATTCACCTGTATGTATAAAAATGTATGTTTGGGAATTTATGATGGATGTTAGTGTGCTCACCTCGCTATATAAAGATAGAGAAAGCGAATTTGCCCATCAACACGTTTGTCTTCCAGCTCACTCTCAGGGCTAAAACTGAGAGAGAGAAAAGAGAGGCAGACAGGTAGACAGAAGAAGAGAAGAACAGCAGAGAGACAGAAAAAGAGACTATGTCAACTTTAGAGTTCCACTAGATTCACCAGACTGCCAAACTCAACACCCTCAGGCTGACAGGCGGGAAGGAGCGAGAGAGAGACAGAAAGAGAAAGAGAGAGAGAAAGAGAAAGAGAGAGAGAATGGAATGGCAATGACGGAGAGACACAGTAAGATGTAGTGCTTATCAACACAAAAGACAACAAAACTGAACAAGCCCGCAATAGCTGTGTCATACTTAGAATAACAATACAGTGTTTGGCAATTTCCCTGTGTGCTTTCCTTGCTCGCAGTCAAGATTACATTTGAAAAATATTTCAAGCCAGATTTTTCAATTTTGCTTGTACCGGTACATTATGAATACATTCAACACCCCCAGGTTTCATTCTTGCATTGTGGAAATGCAGAATATATTTCTGCACATGAATGCAAAGGGCATTTTCTCCTGTGAAGATGAACAATCACAAATTCATTCGTGGCACTATTCACAAGAAGATATAATAAACTCTCGCTCTCCTACTGGCTGTGTCCTGCTTTGTTTACTTACATTACACTACACACTAAATGTGCTTGTGCTTACTTCAAGTAAACACTGTAGTAAAAAAGAAAGTTAAAAAAGATTACTTTTGAGACTGCCTGTAATGTAATGTTTCCTTGTCACAAGAAGACTTTTGGGGGTTTGGGTAATATTTAAAAGACTGAAAAGCATGCACGGAAATGTAATTCGTAAATCCAATGGGAATAGTGTGCCATCTGGGTGGTTTTGGCATACTATTTTCAACCTACTATTATTTGGGATGTGCTAATCTTGCATTCTATAATAGGTTGTATGCAAATTCTGACACAGATCTGCTTTGAATAAGTGAATGAATACAATTCTCACTCATCCTCTGATTGTGACTCAACCGTCTGGTGACTTTGACACAGAGCGCTGATATCACCTAACCTTGATCACGAGTGGGATGGCGAGAAAAGGGCCGCCACCCCATTCCGGCTGATTTGAAATTCTGAGTAAGTAAATTATGAACGTGGAGCAAATTAAGCAGCCTGCGCCTTGTCTGCCTGCCAGAGTGTCGGACAATACGCTTGACAAACGAGAGAGCTTCACATCCACGCCTCCCTCTCTTGTCATCTCGCTCTCGCTCCCCTGAGAGACGTCGTTTAAAGAGCCCTGGAATAAATCAGGCCGATGAAATTTAAGATGTGGCTCTCAAGTGGATTGCTGGGCATAAATCAACTTGTTTTTTTAGGGTTTTACATTCATTAATTAGATTAAACAAAATCAGGGACCATCATGAGCAGGCCTCAACAATGCAGATTTTTTTTTCTTCCAGTAACAAAGCAACAGCATTGTTCAATACATGGCAGAAAACCAATTGTTTAACTTTGCGTAAATACAGCATGTGTAGGCTACATAACCAGGGATGCTAAAATAAAATAAAATAAAATAATAAATTCAATCATAATAATAAATATACAAATATTCATTTTATTATTAATTGTTATTATTATTAATTATATAACTTTATATTAAAATATTTAATATACAAAATTAAATTCTAAATTCAAATATATATTAAATATATTAATATATTTACATTACAATTTATATTATGAAAAATAAAAAAATATATCAATTGTACTATTAATTATAATTGTATAACTATTAATTATATTAATATATTTAAATATTTAAAAGACAAAAATAAAATTGTTTAAAAATTACTACATAATTAAAAATATTTTTAAAACATTAAAATATTAAAATCATCATTTAAAAATCTACAAGTGAATTTAGAAAACAACTTTACAGTTTCTATTATGAAAAATAAATATAAAATATTTATTATATTATTCATTATAATTATGTAACTATTAATTATATTAAAATAGTTCAATATTTAACATACAAAATAAATAATTTAAAATATTAATTAAAATCTACAGATGAATTTAGAAACAACTTTACACTTTATATTATGAAAAATAAATATAAACATATAAAATTTTATTATTAATAAAATATTAATTGTATTACTAATTATAAATATTAATATACTTAAATATTTAATATACAAAATAATATTATAATTAAAACATATATAAAATATTAAATATATTAAATTGTTAAAATCATCATTTAAAAATCTACAAGTGAATTTAGAAAGCAACTTTACAATTTATATTATGAAAAATAAATATAAAATATTAATCATAATAATAAAAATATTTATTATATTATTAATTAGAATTATATAACTATTAATTATATTAAAATACTGTAATATTTAACATACAAAATAAATTATAATTTACAATATTAAATCATTAAAAAATATTTTTTAAATCATTACAAATATTACAAAATATTTAAATCATCATTAAAAAATCTACAGGTGAATTTGAAAACAACTTTATATTATGAAAAATAAATAGAAAATGTATTATTAATAAAATATTACTTGTATTACTAATTATAAATATTAATTATAATAATATACTTAAATATTTAATATCCAAAACAAAATTATAATTAAAACATATATAATATATATTAAAATATTAAAATCATGATTTAAAAATGGATTAAGAAAGCAACTTTACAATTTATATTATGTACAATAAATATAAAAAGATTTATAAATGTAAGAAATATTGTTATTGTTAAATTTTAAAATATTTAAATATTTAAAATACAAAATAAATGTATAATTAAGAATATGAAATAATTTAAAAATATTTGTAAAACATTACAAATATTAAAATATTTAAATCATTATTTAAAAATCTACAAAATAATTTCACAACTGCACAATTTATACTAGGAAAAATAAATATTAAAATATTAATTGTATTATTAATTATAATTATATAACTATTAAGTATATTCAAATATTTAAATGATTAAATACATTTTTAAATTTAATTAAAATATTAAAATCATCAACATTTAATAATACAATTTTAATATCAAACGTTGTATTTGTTAACAATAACAACTGCTGCAGTTCACTCCTCTCCAAACATCCTAAAGTCTTCTTTTCTCTGTCCCGGCACAGCCTGCAGGGGATAGCTACTGGAACGGGTGCCGAGTGGTCAAGACTGAATAAATCCAATTTTTGTGCATAATGGCATTTGCGTCTGGACTCACCCCAAGTCAATCCACTCTCGGGAGGCCTCTGCATGAGGTGAAAAAAGCAGAATTAGGAACTGGACAGCCCCCTCCATTAAATGTAAATTCACTTAATTCATTTAATTACAGTCTAAGGGTGGGAAAACAGCAAATGACTACTGTACTGTAAGTTCCAAATGATCTCTGGCAAACACTAAAACAACTGCACTTTTTTAATCCTACAAATTTCCTAGGCATGAAATGTATAAATAAATGTTAAAGGGGTCATCGGATGTCCATTTTCCAAAAGTTGATATGATTCTTTAGGGTCTTAATGAAAAGTCTATAATATACTTTGGTTAAAAATTCTTAATGGTTGTGTAAAACAACACCCTTTTTACCTTGCCAAAATGAGCTCTGCAAAAATCATCCCATTCTGAATGCAAATGAGCTCTGCTTGCCCCGCCCCTCTCTTCTCTCTGTGGAGTGACGTGCTGTGTTTACTTTAGCCGCATTTAGCGTTTAGCCACGAAACTTGCTAACCAACACATTATTAGGAAAGGTGATTAAACAGATTTATAAAAAAAAAAAACCCTTATATTCACTTCTGCTGTAAGTGAAGATGGATCACAAATGATTTGCGCGAACATTGATGCATTTATGTAGATCGGGAGGCGCATTCCCTTCACAAACAAATGTAATCCACCGCATCTTCAGCGGCGCAGACGTCAGGAGCAAATGACGACCACTTTGCTCATTATTACATCCAGCAACACAACACCTCAATCGCTCAATCTGAGATATTCTTGTCTAACTTACATGCCTGCTCCGGCATCAAAACAATGGAGGTCTGACTGTTACAGCTGGTCTGAGGTAAGTCACTCATGTCAATCAACTATCGAGGGAGCGGCCTCTTTCTGTGTGACGCCACAACATTTTTATCATTATAAGGTAGATTTGTACATACACTGCCAACACACATTAATGTTCAAACAACATGTAAAAGTGAAGTTTGCATCCGGTGACCCCTTTAAATGATATTAATCAGCAATAATATATGACATTTTATTCATTAGTGATCATAAAGCTAATGATGCTTTCAAATCCTTTTTTTCAATAACTGCCTGTTATATAAGGCATTGCAGTGACCTCATAACCTGTATAGTTACCTTCACCAACTCGGAGATCCAATTTAGGGAAGTGACCTAAACTTGGCAAGCTGCGGGTGATGCTGTCTTGCGGCTGACCTTTCCCGCCTACACTTATTGCTGTAACAAAGTTTGAAGACAGACTTTTAACACACTGAACTTTCTCCTCACTAGTGTCTCCCTGCAGTTTTGTCGTGACTCTAGGAGATCTCTAGTAACTTAATTGTGTTCATGGATAATTATTTGATTTCAAGTGCACACAATACTGTTAAATGTACTTCAGGAGTACTAAGAAACAAATAAATAGCTCAGAATTTTGCAAATGTTGAGTATAATTGCTATTTCCCAGAATTACAAGTATGCAATTTGTTCCTGTTTGGAGGATTTGAAATCATTTTGAAAATAAAAGAAGGTTTTTATTTCCTTTTCCTTTGGAAATAAACTGGCATACATTTTGGTATTAATGTCTCTAACCAAGAGTCACTATATACTGCCACATGACCAGGTCTGATGCTACCGCCCCCCAACCCCCCACATACACACACAATCACCATCTTAAGTTACACAGATGACCCACTGGAGTAAAAGGGGTTAAGTGCTTTGCTCAAATGCACAATAGTTCTGTTTCACAGATTGCCCTTTTGGTTTGTGAACCTACATCCTTACAGAGCTTTAACTACTAGGCTACGCAGAATCTGTATATACCAAATGATATATGTGCAATATCAAAACGGCTGTGATTAGGTAATCACAGCGTGCTGATATACAGCCATATCGCATGGCTACATGTGTGATATTGTGTTTATACAACAGTTTGACGGCACAAGTGTGTAAATAAAAAAGAGACAACAGTGTCTTTAAAAACTTTCTTTTGTGTGAACTATTTCCTTCCGCCATGGATTCAAATATCAGTTTAACAATTTTAACACCTGAGCCTAAGCCTCTGTTACTAATTTGAAAACGTCACTTTAGAACTAGTAACAAAGGAACATTGAGTTGCTTCATTGAAAGCTTGTTGTATTACTGTATTAAAACCTCACTGTATTATAGGTATTATGAGAGAGAGATGGACTGAGCAAGTGTGATTACCTGCATCTGATACAGCATTCATTCTTCAACTTAATCTAATATTCACAATTAAAACATTAGTTTGAACGTCCACTGAGGAACGTGATATCTTTGTCACACTATCCTTTCATCTGCTAAGGGTGATGGTGGCAGAAAAACTCTGGTAGCAAGTGGAGTGAAACAGGAAAAGTGCACGGAATAAGAGATAAAATGTATTGTTGTGCCTTTGGATGTCAGGATCGGAATGTATATCAATTTTATTGAATACTGTCATCAAAAACACCATTTGAAGCAAAACGCAGACATTTAAACAGACTAATGGATGGAACCTGCTACTCTCCTTTTAAAGCATAAATTTGATTTAAACAATTTGTCTACATAATATTCACATATGCAGTTCATAGGGAACATATTATATTAGCACAACAGTTACTACATGAAATACTATTTAGCCTTATAACATTTTACATTTACCTATTTTATCTCACAATTCAGACTTTTTGTTCTCACAAATGCAAATTCATATCTTGTATTTCAGACTTTATAACTCAATTTAACTCAACAATAGCGAGTTTGTCCATTTTGAGGGGAAAAAAAGACATAAATTGAGATATAAACTCAAAAGAGAGAATGAGGAGTAGATTTTTCTTTTCTGAATTGTGAGATATGATCTCGGAATTGCGAGAATAAAGTCAGAATTTTGAAATATATATATATATATATATATATATACCCTTTTTATTCCTTTATCCCATGCTTGCCATTGACTGCCACTTGAAAACTGTCATTTTCTTCAACCAGGAAGGCTCCGCCCACAAAAAAAACATCATCATTGTTTGCAAACACTAAAATGGTCTATGAAATTATGGATTAAAAGAATAAAAAAGATAAATTTGAGTTTATATTTCAAAATTCTGACTTTATTCTCGCAATTCTGAGATCATATCTCACAATTCTGATAAGAAAAATCAACCTGTCATTCTCTCTTTTGAGTTTATATCCCACTCGCTATTGTTGAGTTAAATCGAGTTAAAAAGTCAGAAATACGAGATATAAACCTGCACTTGCAAGAAAAAAGTCAGAACTGTAAGATAAAATGGCTAAATGTAAAATGTTATAGGTTTAAATAGTATTTCAAGCTGTAACTGTCAGTCTAAAATAATATTTTCCGTATAAACTGCATGTGTAAATATTATGTAGACAAATTGTTTAAAACAGTGGTTCTCAACTCCAGTCCTCGGGGCCCACTGCTCTGCACATTTAGTATGTCTCCCTCATTTAACCCACCTGATTCAGATCATCAGCCCATTAGGAGAAAGATCCATAAACTGAACTGAGGCCATGTCCACACCGTTTTGGCCTTCCGTCCACACTGAGACAGCGTTTTTTGTCAAGCAAAACTGAGCTTTTTTAAAACACTCTCCAAAGTGGATAAATTTGAAAACGATGACACGTTTAGTCATGTGACGCATATTGTACCAATAGACAACTATGTTTATACTGGTAATTAGGGGAGTGCCGGGCGCAACCTAACACTTTTTTAATTTCTCAGTTTGTGTAAACCCACGTGGGGTTCAGAGTATAATTTTTTATCCACATTAATTTCACACTTGTCTAGTACAAATATGTTGCTTTGTTTCATACACTGTACAAGTTTTTCGTTATTTACCTCAAAAGAAAAGAAGTGAAAAGTGACAACATGCTTTGTAGGTGGGGTACACTGTAACATGTGAGGGGTTTTTGTGCTTAAAAAGTAAACAAATTTTTATTTTCCGAAAAAAAATGACAGATCGTTTCGCTAGATAAGACCCTTCTTCCTCGGCTGGGATCGCTTGGGGTCCCTTTGAAGCTGCATTTAAACTACATTTTGGAAGTTTGCGTTAGTTTGTGCCCCGCGCTCCTCTATGCCTCTTATGCGCTATTCACACTGCTGTTGTAAAGATATTTACACTCTTCATATTACAGTCTTAAAAAGATAACAGAAAATGTACTTACAGTTGCTGTAATCATGAGCGCAGCTGCTTTTTTGATCAAACATGAGTGAGCTCGACATGGACGCGTCAGTGAATGATAAGATATTTCTGTAAATAAAATAATCCTGCCAGAAGAATTGCGTGAAAACTGAGTTTTTTGAAGTTTTACGCATGCGCAGTATAGCAAATTTAACGTTTTCCTAAGTTTCAGTGTGGATGAGAAACTTTTGGAAAATGCTTGAAAATGCTAATGTGGACGGAGAGCGTTTTAAAACGAAAACTCCATTGTCAAATGTATCCGGATTAATGTAGACGTAGCCTGAGTGTGTCAGATTTAGAAACATACAAAATGTGCAGAGCACTGGGCCCCGAGGACTGGAGTTGAGAACCACTGGTTTAAATCAAACTTATGCTTTAAAATTAATCATAGCAGGTTTTATCCATTAGTCTGTCCATTTAAACATCTTTGTTTGGCTTCAAATGGCATTTTTCGAAGACAGTATTATATAAAAATGATTTGCATTCAGATTCTGACATCTAAAGGTACAACACTTTTTTCTCTTATTCCGTGGATTTTTCCCATTTCACTCCACTTGTTACCAGTGTTTTTCTGACACCACAATGTGCACGCAGCTGCAAGTGATATAACTGTAACATCTACTATAAATCGGTCTGTATCTCATGTTAGAGCACTATAAAGACATCAGAGCCGGCGGAAATTCCAGAAGATCTCGCCAAGGTAAGGCTGCTCTCGGTGGGGTCACTACATTCTGGCCTAAAAACTCTTCATTCTGTGACACAAAAACAGTATTATTTATTCAACTGTAGTGTTTTTGGGCATCTGCCATGACACTCGCTGTGAGAAATACTGCAAGCAGAGTGATACAAACGGTGAAACGGTTGGAGTTTCGATATCACTGGAATATTGCACCTAAGAACCATTTTGGTTCTAAAACACAAATACCTTATTTTCTCACTATAAAAAAAAACATTTTGTGCAATGGAAGTTACACGTCCTTCATGAAACCATCAATGCCAATAAAGAACCTTTATTTTTAAGCGTGCATTTAAGGGTTTGCACGGCTTAATGCTTTTATAAGATATTGACAATTTGTTGAAAGTCACCAATGGTAACAACATCACTTCAAATATTTTCTTTTGTGTTCCACCAAAGAAATGTGCAGTCACCAGTGTTAATCTGCATTTTGCAATGACTCATTCAGTTAGAATTTAAAGGCTATTATAAAGTGAAAACTATTCATTTTTTTAAACTTGACTATATGACACTTTTCAAAGCTCAGTGTAAAAAGAAAATGTTTGAGGAAACTAGAAATCGGTCTGAATGTTGTCACTTTCAGTGTTCGGTGGCTATATCTAAAAAACAGACAACTGTAGTCAATTAAATTGCTATCTGTGTCAGGATACAGTAATAAAATCAGAAATATGAGAAGGACCTTGAACAGATAAAAGAAGCGTTATTTTGGGAGTAAATAGCCTAAAACTATAATTCTCAGTGGAGAAAAGGCAGAGATGAAAATGTTAAAAGGCTTAAATCTAAGAAAAGAGGAAGAAGCCACAGATGAAAGAGAAGAAAGGACTGGAAAGAGTCACAACGGTTTTTCTGGGGCCATGGCCTCGAAACTGAAGAAGCTGCCAAACGAAAAGCGAAGAGATTGAAGAGATTTATTAGCACATTCTTGTGAAGACCTAACCTGGAGCTACAGACAATTGAGTTCACTCAATTTAATTTTTAATTATATTAACATTATAATTCAGAATCTGCCATGTAATAAGAAATAGGCATTGGACCAAAGTGCATAATTCTCTGAAACCACCAGAACAAGCAATAAACATTTGAGTGATAATCTTGCAGATACTTACGCCCTATCACACGCACATACCCAAAGCTCTCGGTAAACACAGCATTATCGGTGCAAATGAAACTCGCATTCAGACAGCCTGTTATTGTGAGGGCTTTTCAGCAACCACTGCAATCACACAACAATGTGGCACTCTCAATAAAAGACCAAGTGTTTATAAATGCATCCTTTTATGGAGAAATATTGGCCTTTCCTAAAAAAACATCAACGGGAAATGTCTTTATGGATAAACAAGACAAACAAGAGTGTGACGTTGGTTATTGGATTCAGATTAGATAGATAAAATCAAATAATCACACTACAGAACACCATACATGTGGTTCCTACATGCATTCATGGGTTACGTCTTACAAGCTGGCACTGATAAATAGATGATTTACTCTGTAGAGTTTGTTGTTTTGAAATGCGTAATTGCTTGATACAGTACAATTTACCGGTTATGTAAGACCTTGGCTTCAATGAAACTACATCGCTATGCCAGAACCGACCAGCAGAACACAATCCAATAACTGTTTCTATGGTGAGATCTGTTGAGCAAAATAACACAAAGAGAAACAACAAGAGGAAATCATGCAAATGAAGTAATTAAAATACCAAAAAAGAACAAATGAGAAAGAGGAAAAGGTTGCTGACCTCAACACGGTGCTGCAACGAGACATGGATACAAACTATTTTTGTTTTTACATTTGCTGCATTGTTGAAAAGGACGCTTCAAGACAGTTAGATCGGAAAAAGAAAAATCAACTGAAAACAGTGAACGACAGATGATTTCTGGGAAGAGTTACACAGAATGAATCAATCAAATCACAGAGGCTGAAGCCAAAAGAAAAAATGACTGTAAGAGCGAAAAGAGAGCTGTGATGTGGAAAAGAGATTGACTGCTAAACAAATATAACGAATTGGTTGAAACCATGAAATGTTTTGACATGCATATTTTGTTTTCACATGAAAACACTTTCAAAATTTCAACTGATACAACTATTAAGCATTAACACACACTACACACCAACTAACCATGACCTACCCTTTCTAATGGCAAGGCAGGTGGCATTCATTCATGTAATACATTTGCATCTAATAAAACGGATAAATGGATATACGGACAAACCCCCCAACCCCGCCCCTGTTATATTTATTTTGTCAACTTTTAGGAGTGCACTAGCATACAGATCAGCCTCAGTGCTAATATTTGCACTAAAAGCAACAAACCTTCAATTTTGACTGCATGGGGTCTTTAGGAAACAAAGAAGAATATGAAAAACATAAATCATCAGTCCAGCAAAACATCTTTCTGCGCAAAATCTTTTTGATTGCTGTGCAAACGGTGCAAAATGAAACATTAAAAAGCCGATTTGCCAAGGGTCGAAGGTTTGTTTTTCATTTCCATTTTTATAGCCAAACACACTCCACATCAGAATGAAAAGAGAAAAGGGCGGTTTTTGAGTGAGAGGGCAACTAATGTTATGACAGAAAACTTATGTTTTCTCAAGCTAATATTATTCTTAAAATACTGTAAATGTAAAAACAACAAAAAGTATTGTCATTCATCAAAGAGCCAGAGCTAAGAATTCTGTGTAGACTGGCAGGAGCAGGCAAACTTGAAGTGCGAAAGATCCCAGCATGCATGCAGTTATAGAATATGCATGCGCCATGTGAGAAGCTCATATGAATATGACTCATGTGCGAATATAAGGTATGCGTTGTGCTTTTCAAACGTGACCTTGACAGGCTCTTTATAGCGGGACAAATGGCTCACAGGCTTGAGTGAGCAGGTCTCGCTATTCCTTATACAAACAGGCTGCAATGAATTCCTGACATAGCTGTTCATAATACAACAAGAAGGCTATTGAGAACTGCAGACATATATTCTCACCCAAAGAGAATGATAATAGTTGAGGTTCCACTGATTTTCATTTCACCTGTGCAACAGAATAATTCTTCTGAATCATTCTCTTAAGTAACCATCTGATCTGGTTCACAAAATCAATATAAAATGATTCACTTACAAAATCTGACTCGGCTCAATTCAGTGACTCCATAATATGGTCTCTCTTAAGGGACAGATCACCCAAAAATGAAAATTCTGTCATTAAGTACTCATCCTCATGTCGTTCCAAACTTGTAAGACCTTCGTTCGACACCCATCTCTCTTAGTGCATTGTCTGTATATTCTGGTTCGAATAATTAAGGCTGGGAAAAAAATTGCAAGTTATCCTCTCTTTTGAAACCTTCAGACATGGTTTACATACAGCATGTCTTCTTCTGTTTGCAAACAAGGTGCATTAAGGTTAAACCATTGATGTCATATGGACTATTTTAATGATGTCCTTACTACCATTCTGGGCCTTGAACATTGTAGTTGCGTTGCTGTCTATGCAAGGTCAGAAAGCTCTCGGATTTCATCACAAATATCTTAATTTGTGTTTTGAAGATGAAGGAATGTCTTAAGAGTTTGGAACGACATGAAGGCGAGTTATTAATGACATCATTTTCACTATTAACTATCACTTTAAATGTCATTCCAAATCTGGACAACACAACACAAAAAGAACGATTTTAAAAATATTTTCAAATAATTTTTTTGGATGCAGTTACAATTAATGACGACTGACCAAAAAGAATCCAAAATTATCTTTAAAGTGGTCGATATGAGTCTGTGCACTATATTTAAATTTGCCTAAAGCTATATGATACATTTGTGTGAAGAGCAGACTGTCCATAAGTTGTAATGAAACAGTTGCTCTTAAAGGGACAGTTAACCCTAAAAATGAAATTTCTGTCTTTATTCACTCACCCTCATATCATTCCAAATCTGTATGACTTTCCTCTGTGCAACACAAGAGGAGAAATGTTCAAATATTTACAAGTTGTTTTTCCCCACTGTATTACTATTAATGAAGACTGATCAAAAAGAATGAAAATGTATCATTAAAATGATAAACATGTGTTTGTGCTCCATATTCCAAGTCATCTGAAATCCTAGGATAGCTTAGTGTGAAGAAACAATAGTTTGTAAGAAAAAGTGATGTCTAATTCATGAATGAATCATTCTTTTTGATTGTTTCTCTCAATCTTCCTTCTGAAGCATTCACTTAAAGGTACTGTTCACCCAAAAATGAAAATTAATTAATTACTCACCCTCATGTCGTTCCAAACGTTCAACAACGTTCGTTTATCTTCAAGTCCGAGAGCTTTCTGAGTCTGACTCTTCATAGACAGCAATGCAACTGACAAGTTCAAGGGCCAGAAAAATTGTAAGGACATCGATAAAATAGTCCATTCATTCACAAATCAGATTGATTTAGTTCTCAAGATCAATTCACTAACTCCATAAGACTTTTGAATTTTGGTCTAAGCTATCATATGACTTCAGAAGACTTGCAATATAGCACACAAATTGTATGGACCACTTTAATGATACTTTTGTGACAATCTATGAAGCTCCAGGCTCTGTTCATTGTAACTGCATGTAAAACAATGACCATCACTTTCTTCAAATGTAAGTCATACAGGTTTAGAACAACATGAAGGTAAGTGATGACAGAATTGTCATTTTCATGTGAACTCTCATTGATTGACTGAGATGCTCTGAGTTCATACAGGAGCCAGTATGACAATATAGACTGAATTGCTGTTAAATAAAGACACCCGAGCAGAGGGAGTTTTCAAAAGACAGGGCAAGAGATGCTCTGAGCTGGGTAATCAGTTAATCGGCCCAGTCAGTGAACATATGAGTCACACGCGCGCAGTTTGAGCATCCATTTACTGAGCTCATTGTGCGGACTATTACCGTTTCTCTCGCGTCCAGTCAAAAGCACTGTGCCAGCCATTCTATACGAACAAGGCCCCGATTACAGGGCCGTTTGAAAAGGCCCAAAGGAGGCTCATTTACGGCCTCTTCAGCGAGTCCAGGCAATTTCTCATAGACACAAGCTACTGCTTCCTCAATCATAGTCACACAGACACACTGATCACGAAAATACAGAAAGATGGAAAGCAGAATGCTGAAGAAGAGGGAAAACTCGAGAGCGCGAACCAGAGCGTGGATGAAAAATGATCTAGCACGACTTTTACAGCAAAGCATTTATCTCATGAATCACAAGAAAGGCAAGGCCTCTCTCATCAGGAGCTGCGTAGCAACCATGAGTGCTGAAGAGAACGTCCTCCTACAATTTGAGAAATTATCATATTGTAAGAGATTTCTTTTTTTTGCAAGTGGACAACAGTGAGCAATAATGGGCTTTAACGAAATAGTTTATCCAAAAATTATAATTCTGTCATTTACTCACTCTCTTGTCGTTTCAAACCTGTGTGACCCTTTATTTCTGTGGAACACAAAAGAACATACAGTATTTAAAAGGATTGGGTTTTGGCACAAATTTCACAATTAGATTTGATTCTGAATCACAAGCTTGCGATTTAATTTGATTTGATATCATTTTTTTTTGGAAATATATTAGTTACAGTACAGGCAAATTTTCTCAAGAAAAAAATGCTGTAAAATACACATGATTGTCAGTTGGTACATTCATAGACGGATTAAACATTTGCACAATTGGGCAAGTGTCCAGGGGCACCAGGTCCAGGGGGGGCACCATGCAAATTAATGTTCTGCAGTAAGACAAGCGATGTATTCTCAAATGTCTATCTAGCCATGCCGTATACCCTTTTGTCAGAATGTACTAAGTTTTGCATTTTTTTCCCTCCTGCGTGAATCAGCGGATGCACGATCTATCGCCAAATGTACGCCCATATATTACTCAAACAGATTCTAGGAACATGCTGTGCGGTGTCAAGCAATTCGCCTCTGCAACTGAATTGAAACTATCTCACTCATAGATATGTGAATCCGCTACAGAGCGTCAGGCTTGCGCTTTCATGTAGTTTGCAGCAGTTGGCAATCAAGGGTCGGAAAAGGTTCTTAACAAATTTGTTAGA
>JAHKKF010519025.1:0-29258 GCA_019740295.1 Labeo calbasu | reverse complement strand
AAAATAAAATAAAATAAAATAAAATAAAATAAAATAAAATAAAATAAAATAAAATAAATTAAAATTTCACAAAAACTAAATAATAATAATAATAATAATAATAATAATAATAATAATAATAATAATAATAATAATAATAATAATTAAACTGTAGGTACAGCCTAATGTACAGTACAGCCTACATTCATACATTTACATTTGTTTTTATATCTTTTAATTTGCATTATGCCTGGAGGAGAACATTTGACAGGATGTAAAATGTATTTTTTTTTTTTTAATTACATACATTTTTTAATAAATAAAAAAAATAAATAAATAAAATTAAAGATTACATTTGGCTTTTTTATGTGATTAAACAAATAAATAAACTGACATATAAAACAAGTACAACTTTTATGAGTACATTTACTGTAGGACAATGAACTGCTCTGCTGCTTTTTTTTGCATAATGTAATGCATATATTTTAAATCTTTAATATTTTATTATTATTATTATTATTATTATTACTATTACTATTATTATTATTATTATTATTTACATTTTTTTTATTTGAGCTATTTTGTATATTTATTTATACATTTATCTTTTTACCCTTATTTTTTTTGTATTTTTCAAATAATTCATAAAATGTTTTGTAAAATATTGTTGGAAATATGTATGAAAAAACAATAATACATTTAAAAATATCTTATGCATTATATGTTGTAGGATGTGACTTTTACAAACAATTATTAAAATAAAAAAATAAATAAATAAATAAATAAATAAAATAAAATAAAATAAAATAAAATAAAATAAAAAACATTTAAACTACAGGTACAGCCTTATGTACAGTATAGCCTACATTCATACTTTTATATTTGTTTTTACATCCTTTAATTTGCATTATGCCTGGAGGAGAACATTTAACAGTATGTGAAATATATATTTTTAATAAAATATATTTTTTAAATAAATAAAAATAAAATTTAAAATTACATCAGACTTTTGCAATTAAATGTAATGAAATTAAAATAAATAAACTGACATATATGGTAATACTTTAGTATAGGGAACAATTCTCACTATTAACTATTAGTTACTTAATAGCATGCCTATTGTTGACATATTGGCTGTTTATTAGTACTTATAAAGCACCTATTCTGCATGACCATATTCTACATCTCTAATCCTACCCAATACCTGAACTTAACAACTGCATTACTAACTACTAATAAACAGCAAATTAGGAGTTTATTGAGGCAAAAGCCATAGTTAATGGTTTGTTAACAGCGAGAACTGGATGTTAAAATAAAGTGTGACCACACACACACTTATTTTGTCTGTTTTCATACTGCTAGTGGCTCAGAAATTTACATTCAGCTTTATGCAAAAGTCTCTGTTAGTTCTCTTTAAATGCTGTGCTGTCTAGGATATTACAAATATCATATTTGTGATTTTGCTTTCTTCTGACTCATAATTCACTGCCACTGCATGTAAGGTCACATCTGCTCATTGGAAATTATTTAATATACTCTTGGACATATTAAGGAAGCCTGAAAATGTGGCCTGTCGCCATCATGCTAACGTCATGAAACTGAACCCATTAGACCCACATCTACACTAGGAATCAGGAACTGTGGGACACAGGTGAGTGGCTGTCTGTGAAATGACTTCAGCTGGGCGACTGTGTTGACTGGACAGCAATTACCTGGTTCAATGTTATCTGGCACACATCACAGTAGAGTAACTGAACAAAACACAGAGAGTCAGAGACCAGGTAGAGATGGACCCGGTACGGGTCGACAATCAGCTTCTAAGAGGAGAGAAGCCTCAGGCTTTTTTGCCCAAGAGACAAGCTGTCACTAGATATAGAGCGCAAAAGTGTCCCCCTACTTTTTCAGAGGCCTTACTATGTCCTGTTTTTACCATATTGATACTAAAAATGTCTTGGTGAAATAGTAAACCAACCAGCTACAAGTTGAATTACAACATGACAAACAATGATACGAAGCAAAAAAGTATTTAAAAATGAAAAGGTACAACAATGTTTTTTGTAAAGTATTTTCTTATTTATAAGTTTTCTTATTATTTTGTTTTAGGTTTTTTTTGTTTAATAATTCATGCAAGCAAGTAAATTAAAGCTTTTTTTCACAGCTTATATTTTACAATTTAATATAATTACTTTTTTCACAGATATGAGAAAAAAAGAGAATTGCGAGATATTTTTTCTAAAGAATTTTAGAAAAATTATATCTCTCAATTATTTTATTTTTATTTACTTATTTATAACGTTTACTTATTTTTTCCTGAGTTTGTTTCTTAATTTTATTTATGTTTTATTTGTAATTGTTGCGTTTTAACTCACTATTCTGGCTTTATGTTTTTTTATGTCTTTTTTATGTCTTTATTATCTTTATGTATTCTGGCTCACTATTCTGAGTTTATGTTGCTCAACTCTATTTTTATTAATTTATTTATTAATTTGTAATTGTGCCTTTTTATCTCACAATTCTGTCTTTTTTTATGAGATAAGTCTCTCAATTCTATTTATTTTATTTTATTTTATTATGCCTTTTTATCTCACAATTCTGGCTTTTTTCTGAGTTTATGTCTCTCAATTTTATTTTATTTTTTAATTTATTTATTTACTTATTTGTAATTGTGCTTTTTTTCGCACAATTCTGACTTTTTTTCTGAGTTTATGTCTCTCAATTTAATTTTATTTAATTTTATTTTTTTATTTATTTATTTACTTAAATGTGCCTTTTTCATCGTACAAGTCTGACATTTTTGTCTGAATTTATCTCTCAATTTTATTTATCTATTTAATTTATGTATTTATTTATTTATTTGTAATTGTGCCTTTTTCTCTCACAATTCTGACTTTTTTCTGAGGTTATGTCTCTCAATTCTACTTTCTGTTATTTGATTATTTATTTATTTGTAGTTGTGCCCTTTCATCTTACAATTCTGACTTTTTTCTAAAATGTCTCTCAGTTCTATTTTTATTTTATTTATATGTAATTGTGCATTTTTCATATCACAATTCTGACTTTTTCTTACGTTAATGTCTCTCAGTTTATTTATTTATTCATTTATTTGTTTGTTTGTTTGTTTGTTTGTAATTGTTCCTTTTTAATCTCACAATTCTGATTTATTTAATTTTTGTCTCAATTCTATTTATTTAATTTTATTTTATTTATATGTAATTGTGCATTTTTTATCTCACAATTCTGACTTTTTTTCTGAGTTCAAGTCTCTCAATTCTATTTATTTTATTTTTTTATTTATTTGTAATTGTTCCTTTTTTATCTCACAATTCTGACTTTATATTATGTCTTAATTCTATTTATTTTATTTAATTTAATTTAATTTATTTGTAATTCTGCCTTTTTATCTCACAATTCTGACATTTTTCTGAGTTAATGTCTCTCAGTTTATTTATTTATTCATTTATTTGTTTGTTTGTAATTGTTCCTTTTTAATCTCACAATTCTGATTTATTTAATTTTTGTCTTAATTCTATTTATTTAATTTTATTTTTTGTTATTTGTAATTGTTCCTTTTTATCTCACAATTCTGACTTTGTAGTTGTGTCTCAATTCTATTTACCTAATTTATTTTAATTTATTTGTAATTCAGCCTTTTTATCTCACAATTCTGACTTTTTTCTGAGTTAATGTCTCTCAGTTTATTTATTTATTCACTTATTTGTTTGTTTGTTTGTAATTGTTCCTTTTTAATCTCGCAATTCTGACTTTTTTTAGCTTGTGTCTCTCAATTCTTTTTTTTTTTGGCCACAGAATAAAAAACAAAAAAGTTCATATTTTGCAATTCTCAGAAAACAAAAGACAAACATTTTTTTTTCCATGGCGAAAATGGACTTCCATGGATTTTTTATTATTATTTTTTTTTTTTATCCCAAAGCTGACTGTTGGACTCTATAAAAAGCACACAGTATCAGGAAGCATTTGGGGCGGGACTATCTCTTTGTCTAGCCCCCTATAACAGGGGCGACCTACAGTGATGGATGACACTAACTTCACCTTTACAAAGTTCAACTCTAGGACATGTCTCAGGACTTCTGCATTTAGTGTCTAGTGTCTAGCTGTTTTGATCCCAAGAATATTTTCTGTGTGCAACCCCTATAATTCTGGGCAGGGCTCAGGCTTGGCAAACGCACCCATGCTGCGCTGTAGGGGGGTTCGCCATATGTCAGCGCAACCGAAACCGGCCCAGCTGTGTGATGGGCCAGGTGAGGGAGGAAACGGGGAGGAGAGCAGCAGGTGTGCGGTCCGTTCTGTCCTAATGGTGCGCTAATAGATCACAGCCCGACCTGACAGCACCCCGCCGGCGGCCCGACCGACCCCGAACCTCAACAGACTCCGCTGGCATCCTGCTCCATCCCAGATCTGCGCCGCGAACGCCACGCCAGCGCAGCAGAACGGCGAAGCTAAAGAGAAGAAGGATGAGATCTGTCTGCTTCTATCAATATCACATCGCTGTCAGCTTCCAGCTGCTCTGGTAATAAATGACACGGGATGATTTTCACTGAAGACACCAGCTACGGGTTAGATCCTGATCCTGAGAACGCCGTACCTGAGATATATTACCTCCCGTTACGTTTTTACTGTGCAATCACTGAATTATGGATAGAAAATACAGTCAAATGTGGCAGTTGAGAGATACGGCTAGATAGATGTGCGGCTTTCTCACCACAAATATATGGAAATTAATTCTCCACCTACAACAAAATGCCAACGAAAACTGTCCGATCTGCTAACAAATCCTGTCCTGTTGCAGCTCTACTTTACTTTTTGAGACATAAAAGTGTCCAAAAATCCAAACTATGTGATTTTTTTTGAATAGTGATCGATAACAAAATAGATATTTTTAGACCTTTGTTGGTGCATGTTAGTGATTTCCAGCAGTTTAGAAGAGGCTAAAATTTGTGTTCCCTTTTCTCCTAAAAGTCAAAATAATAAACTTTTAAAATATTAAAATGTGCAGTATTTGGTATATGCTTCTGTTGAAGTCATTAGTTCACAATTATTTCACCATATTTTTTTTTACAAATTGTGTTTAGCAAAAGAACTATAAATAAAAACTACATTTCCCATAATTCAATCTGAGAATTTAAACTACAAAAATGAGTGTGTAATAAACATTACAAAAAACACTGAAAATCATCTTTAGTCAACATCAGTAGGTTTTATGATTTTCTATTCATTATTAAATTATTATTAATTAATATTATTCATTATTATTATTTTATATAATTTATATACTAAATAAAATGGATGACTATTGTTAACTAAAATTAAAACTAAAACTTCAGAATCATTTTTGTTAATTGAAATAAAGTGATAATAAAATATAAATATTAGGTAAAACACTTTTTTAAAAAACTAATAAGAATGACAAAACCACATATAAAACATGAACACTTTAAATATGTAAAAAAATATGTATAATTGTACATTAAATGTATTAATCATTGATTAATTATTATAATTATTATTAGTTCTTTATTTTTATATTTTATTTTAATTAAAATAGATAACTGTTGTTAACTGAAATTAAAACTATCAAAATAATTTTTCCATTTATTACTCAATTATAATTATTATTTTTTAAAGAAAGTCCTATATATTTTATATAAAATAATTATTAAAATTAAAATGAAAACTGAAAATATAAAAGTTTGCATAATTTTATTTATTTTTATTACAATATTATGTTTATTATTTATTAGTTAACTATATTAATTATTTATTTTAATATTTTATTTTAATTATTTTAAATAGCTAATGAAATGGATGTTGTTAACTAAAATTAAAACTAAAACTATTAGATTTATTTTTGTTCACTGAAGAAAATAATAATAATAATAATAATAATAATAATAATAATAATAATAATAATAATAATATATATTAGGTGAAACACAAAAAAATAACAACAACAAAAGCACAACAAAAATACAAAGACATACACTAAGATTAAACTTAAAAAAAATACGTTTATATAGTTTTATTTCTTTTTATTACAATATTATGTTTATTATTTCTTAGTTAATCACATTAATTGTTAAATTTAATATTTTATTTTAATTCTATTATTTTATATAGCAAATGAAACAGGTGTTGTTAACTAAAATTTAAAGTAAAACTATTAAAAAAGTAATTTTTGTTATTCGAAACGGTGAAAATAAAATAAAACAAATATTAGGTGAAACACTTAAACTAATAATGACAAAAGCACATAACAAAAATATGAAAAATTAAACCAAAATTAAACTGAAAACTGAAAATATAAAAGTTTATATAATTTTCTTTCTTTCTTTTTATTACAATATTATGTTTATTACTGATTAGTTATATTATTTGTTTTAATATTTTAATATTTTAATTATATTATTTTATATAGCAAATGAAACAGAGGTTGTTAATTAAACATAAAACTATTAAAAAATATTTTTGTTAACTGAAATAATGTAAATAAAATTAAAAAAACTAATAACGACAAAATCACATAAAAGTATGAAAATTAACCCAAAATTAAAATGAAAACTGAAAATATAAAAGCTTATATAATTTTATTTCAATATTGCTTATTATTTATTAGTTAATTATATTAATTATTTATTTTATTATTTTACTTGAATTGAAACAGATGTTGTTAACTAAAATTAAAACTATTTAAAATTAAACAAAAGCACACAATAAAAATATGAAAAATTAAACAAATTAAAATGAAAACTGAAAATATAAAAGTTTCTATAATAATATATTTCTTTCTTTCTATTACAATATTATGTTTATTATTTCTTAGTTAGATTATTTATTTTAATATTTTATTTTAATTACACTATTTTATATAGCAAATGAAAGAGAGGTTGTTAATTAAAATTATTATACAATTATTAAAACAATTATTTTTGTTAACTAAAATAGTGTAAATAAAATAAAAGTGTGACAGAAATCACATAAAAATATGAAAACACCCAAAATGAAATGAAAATTGAAAATATAAGTTTATGTAATTGTATTTCTTTGTAAATACTGCTTATTATTTATTAGTTATTTTATTATTTTACTTGAAATAGATGTTGTTAACTAAAATTAAAATTATTAAAAGTTAGTTTTGTTAACAGAAATAAAGTGAATATAAATATTAAGTGAACCCCTCAAAAAAAAGCACAAAAATGTTAAAAAAAAAACTTAAACTAAAAATAAAATGAAAACTGATAATATAAAAGTTTAAATATATATTATTCTTTTTATAACAATATTATATTATATTATATTATTTAGTAGAATATTTTATTTTAATTATATTTTATATGCCAAATGAAACTGATGTTAACAAATATTTAAACCCTATTAAAAAAATCTTTTTTTCATCATAGAATTAGAACTACTGTGCAATGAACATAAATATGTTGTTTCTTTTTGGTACAAATGTGTAATATTGTGATTCTCCTCAATGGTTCGTTGCTTATAACTCTTTAACCAAGACCTCCATATGTAAAATGAATGGTAAAAAATACATCTGGAACCAGTGCAACTAAAAGAAAGTGGAGAGCCACTGTTGCGCTCTACAGAAAAACAAGCAATTTCATGAGCTCTTTCATATTTTCACGTGACACATCCCATGAATCCATTACATAATCTTTTCAAACAGACTCCCACAATGCTAACATCTCTTTCTGAAGACTTGTCATGTTCTGTCACAGCGTCAGTTGCCAGCGAAGCCTCTCTGTTGACTGTGTCCATACTAATTAATTTATTTAGCGTGACATCTTTGAATACGGAGACGCGAGCAGCCGCACAGAGCGCTGTGGTTAGCGCATGATTCCATAGCCCGATTCCTGGGGCAGCTACATACAAGAATGGCTGCCGCCCACTCACAGCCAGAGAAACCTTGCTCTGGGCCTACTTGCGTAACGCCGTGTCACGGAGGCACGGATCCACACGCGGACCATTCATCTGAGCGCTGGTGCACAGAGCGTGTGTGAAGTCGAACGTGGGCCACTGTCACCCCACATCAATTAACATCCAACCACATGTCAGAAAATCACTCCTGACTCTCTCACTCCCTCTAAAGGCTGTTTCTGAACACAGCAACAAGTCACTGCATTTATTAATCATCCATGTTCCTGTAATCCACCCTGAGTTTTATTCCTGCTGTATACGATTTGCGGTGAAGATTCAAATTAACTGTAAATTAGACAATTAAATATAGAAAATAAGTATTTAAAATGTTTTTATACAGTTAATGGTTGTGGTTTTAAATGATGGCAAAAATAAATTCAGATTTTCTTTGCAAATAGCAAAATATTCTATGCATTTCTTTACAAAAGCAGTACATTAATGGGGTGTTAAATATTATATTAGATAACATAAATGTGAGTGTGTGTGTATTTGTATTTGTATAATATTAAATTATTATTATTATTATTATTATTTATATTTACAGCAAATTAAATGAATGACTGTTAACTAAAATTAAAACTAAAACTATTAAAAATCACATTAGTTAATTCGATAATAAAAAAATAAAATTTAAATATGAGGTGCAATGTTTAAAAATTAAATTACATTTAATAAAGTTAAAATTAAAATGTAAAAATACATAATTTCATTTATTTTATTATAATATTAAATGTATTATTATTTAATTATTATTAATTATACATTTTTATAGAAAGTATATATAGCATTTTATATAGCAAACAATGTATAACTTAAAATCTTAAAAATGTATTAAAAATATTAAAAATAATTTTTGTGAACTGAAATATAGTATAAATTAAATAAAATGTTAATAAAAAAGTGAAACGCTTAAAAATAATTTTAAAAATGGCAAAAGCACGTATCAAAAGTATGAAAACTTAAAGTAAAATTAAAATGAATACTGAAAATATAAAAAGTACATCATTTTATTTATTTTATTATAATATTAAATGTATTATTTACTATTTACATATCATTAATTATTTTATACAAAGTACTGTACATTTTATATAGCAAACAAAATGTATAACTGTTTTTAACTCAAATTAAAACTAATAAAAATATTTTTGTTATCTGAAAAATAGTAAACAAAATAATTCATTAAATAATTAAATAAATAATTAAATAAAATATAAATATACACTAAAAAATAATCAAAATGACAAAACCACATATCAAAATTATAAAAACTTAAAATAAAATTAAAAAGAAAACTAAAAATATAAAAATACGTAATTTTATTAATTTATTATAGTATTAAATGTATCATGTATTTAATTATTTTTTTAATAGAATGTCCTGTACATTTTATATAGCAAACAAAATGTAGAAATGGTTTTAACTAAAATTAAAACTATTAAAAATAATTTTTTTCAAATAAATTTAGTAGAAATTAAATAAAATGAAATATTAGGTGAAATGCTTAAATATGCTTAATAAAAACGATAAAAGTACATATAAAAATTATAAAAACTTAAAATGAAAATGAAAACTGAAAATATAAAAATACACAATTTTACTTATTTAATTACAATAATAAATGTGCTATTTATTACTTAATTATTATTAATTATTTATTTTTACAGCAAGTCCTGTACATTTAATAAAGCAAACAAAATGTATAACCTCTTTTTACTTAAAAGTAAAACTATTAAAAATAATTTTTATTAACTGAAATACAGTATAAATAAAATAAAATGTAAATATTAGGTGAGGTGAAATGCTTAAAAAAAGCACATCTAAAATATGAAATTTTAAAATAAAATTAAAATGAAAACTGAAAATACATAATTGTATTTATTTTATTATAAGATTAAATTTATTATTTAATTTTTATTAATTGTTTATTTTTATACAAACTCCTATAAATTTTATACAGCAAACAAAATGTATAAATATTTTTAACAAAAAATTATATTTATTATATTTTTTATATAATTCAAAAATCAAAAATATGAAAACAAAATAAAATTAAAACAAAACCTAAAAATACGTAATTTTATAAATGTATGATTTAATATTTAATTATTAGTAATTATTTATTTTTAACTGTTTTAATTAAAATAAAAAAACATTACAAATTAATAATTACTAATTATTTTTGTTGACTGAAATATATCAGAAAATAAATAAAATCTAAATATTAGGTGAAACACTTAAAAAAAATAATAACAAAAATGGCAAAAGCACATATCAAAAATATGAAAATGAAAATATAAAAATACATGATTTTATTTTATTACAATATTAAATGTATTACTTGTGATTTAATTATTATTAATTATTAAATAACACATAATTAAAACAAAAAAAAAAACTAATTCAAAATATTATTAAATGCTATAATAATATGAAAATAACACAAAAAATGTTACTGTATAAAACACACAACCTATGTGTACTAACATAATTTAAAGTGAGGTCAGGAATGAACTGACTGGGAATGAATTTTGTGGCCTCAGTCATCAGCACCTCCTGAAAGCAATCAGAGAAAAGCATTTCCTCCTGCGGACTCACAGAGTGCAAATGTCTGCACGGAGGAGATGCTTGTCATTCACTACGGGACCTGAATGAAGACCCTCACACACACAAACAGGCCTGCGACTGTCCCTTGCAGCAGATGAGTGACAAGCATGAATATTTCATGGTGCTCATCTTCACAGAGGTGACAGCCATTAGCCCGTCACCACTGATTCACATCTATTCAAAGTGTGGCCTTATCGGAACATGCAACAAAACGGGAGCAATTAGACGGGACGGTGCGTCTGATTAATGAGCCTCTCAGTGCTCTGCAGCACCAGAGAGCTGATCCACATCACTACCTGCTTTACAGGTCAGTCAGTGTGTCCATTACAACCACAGCACTGCACAGGCTTCTGACTTCCTCTAGGTACGGTCAGACTGGACTTAAAGAATGTGAAATTATTTTGGACGAACAGGGGCAGCAGGATGTGATCAGGGTTGTCACTGCACCTGTTGTTTGAGGAAGCACCAGTCCTGGCTCACTTTGTGCCCTTGGTAAGATAAGGGGGAAATAATTTTAATAACTTCTGTAAGATGTGTTTCTGTGGAGATAAAGTTTTAAAGTAATTCATGTTCACTGCCCAACCTAAAAACAAGCAAACTGCATCTGAACTTCTATGCCAGTAATCATCTCAGTTTCTATATACATTTTGAAACACACACACTCACACCAAATATATAAAAAGCTATTTGAAAAATGTAATAAATGTAATAATTTAATAATAAATAATTTGTTAATACATTTAAAAATGTGAGTCATTTATTAAAAAATTCCCATTTTTATTTTATATAAAAATTATATGTACACAAAATTTATGCAGTTAAACAGTAATTACTCAGAATCGATAAATACACATTTTTAAATAATCATGCGCTGATAATAATAATAATAATAATAATAATAATAATAATAATAATAATAATAATAATTATTATTATTATTATTATTATTATTATTTATAATATACTATTTACCAGGTATGTCATACAAAAAATATTTTTTAAGGTTTTTTGAAATATTATTACTAATAATTTATATTTTATACAGCAAATTAAACGCTGTATTTTAGCTGAAATAGTATTAATTAAATAAAATGTAAATATTAGGTGAAACACAAAAATTATCAGTTTTTATTTTATATAAAAATATATGTACACATAATTTATGGTATTAAACAAACTCAAAATCAATAAATATACATTTTTTAATTCATATAATAATAATAATGATAATAATAATAATAATATTATCATTATCATCATCATTATTATTATTATTATTATTATTATTATTATTAAGAATTATAATATGCCATTTATCAGGTATTTTACAAAAAAATAATTAATTCAAGTCTATGTACATTATTACTACTAATTTATATTTTATACAGCAAATTAAATGAATGATCGTTAACTAACATTAAAACTAAAAGTATCAAAAATAATTTTATAAAATTGTAAATAAAATAAAATTTAAATATTAGGCAAAATACTAAAAAAACTAATAAAATGACAAAAGCACATATCAAAAATATAAAAACTTCAAATTAAATTAAAATTAAAACTGAAAATATAAAATGCATAATTTTATTTTATTCTAATATTAAATGTATTGTTTATTATTTAATTATTATGAATTATTTATTTTTATAGAAAGTCCTATACATTTTTATACAAAATTTAGAACTTAAAAATATTAAAAATCATTTTTTAACTGAAATATAGTAGAAATAAAATATAAAGGTGAAACATTTTTAAAAAAAAAAAACAATTAGGTAAAACATTTAAAAAATAATAAAAATGACAAAAGCACATATTAAAAATATAAAAATTTAAAATAAAACTAAAATACAAAAGCTGAAAATATAAAACTACATAATTTTATTGATTTTATTATAATATTAAATGTATTATTTAATTATCCTAATTATTTATTTTTATAGAAAGATATTTATTCATTCACTTATTTATAACAACAATATATTGCTAATTAAATTAATCAGCTATATTGTTACCATTTTTCTGCATATTGTTATTATATTAGGTATATTGTATATAACAATTATAGCAAATATAATAATAATTAATTTTATATAATACTCTCTAGAAATCAGTAATGTTATATGGCATTAAAAAAATAAAATCTACACTTTTACAGGCTTTGGGTGAAATCAGACATCAAAACATTCTAATGTACAGTAGAAAGATGAAAAACCATTCCATACTTTTGCGACAGTCTGAAATGGAACAAGTAAAACCTGATATTATTTATCAGTCTAATCAGATTACAAATAATTAACAAACTACTAATAACGCCCAAGACTCATGCACACCAACATAATAATTCATACTTACAAGTTACAACACTAATATCACTCCCAGACTGTACATGCAAATCAGCTAAAGATTACAGTGACATAAAATATGTGTTTTACGCTGTGGAAAGCCCAGCACACAAACGGTAGAAAGGAACGTGTTGGAAAGGAAGGAAGTGCATGATTATGTGTGATTGGGCTGCCAGTACCTCCTCCTGGTCCAACATGTAGAGCTGATTTCCACTGATCACACACAGACGAGGATTCCAGTCGGGTTGCTCGTAGGAGGGAGCAGCAGCAAAGGAGGGCTGTTGTCGGTAGGAGGGGGGGACAGCATACCTCGCATCTGGGACAGGAAGAGGAGGAGAAGAGGAGAGGAAAAAGGGTAAGGGACTGCATGTCAGGAATAAAAATGCAAGACAGAACTGTGCTGTTATCCCAACTACTGTAGTTCAAAGTCTGTAAGCAGAATTAAGCTGAAATCACAACATTTGACCAGTATGTGGCGCTGTTACCAAACATTCATCCACAAGGTTTAAAGAACCTATACCTCTTAATTCGCTTTGAATAAAAGTGTCTTCCCTAATGGATAAATGGAAGTTTAATTTGATTACGCAAAAGCTTTGCCACATTATGATTACAAAAATTCTAATCTGGCATAAAGTGAAATTCATTGATGCACTACCGGAAAATGGTGTGTATTTTCAAATATTTTAAATTGCACTTTAATCGTGATCACGACTTCTGATATTGGTCTGCTGGTTGGTTAAAATTTAATTTTATATTTTATTTGATTATTTTTTTATTTTGTTTGTTTGTCAAGCTTTCATGCTATGGGTCATCAGATGACAACAGGAAAATAGGTTGAGGTTTCAGTTTTTAACATGATCACGGCTTCTGATATGTTCTTTGGGTTGTCAGATTTTATTATTTTATTTTTTTATTTTATTTTATTTTAATTTTTGAAATTTTTCATGCTTCAGGATATCAGATTTTATTTTATTTTATTTTAAATATTTATGGAAAATAAATTTCATTTCATTTCATTTTAGTATTTTATTTGTCAAGCTTTATGCTTTTGTTTGTCAGGTTTTATTTTATTTATTTATTTTATTTTTTGAAAATTTTCATGCTTTAGGTTATCAGATTTTATCAGATTTTATTTTATTAAGTTATTTTATTTTATTATTTTATTTGACCATCTTTCATGCTTTGGGTTGTCAGATTTTATCATTTTTTTATTTAATTTCATTTAATTTAATTTTATTTTATTTGTCAAGCTTTCATGCTTTGGGTTGTCAGATTTTATTTTCTTTTAATTTATTTTAAATTTATTATTTTAAATGTATTATTTTATTTTATTTTATTTTATTTGTCGAGCTTTTATGGTTTGGATTGTCAGATTTTATTTTATTTTAATTTATTTTAAATGTATTAATTTAGTTTCTTTTTTGTCAAGCTTTTATGCTTTGGGTTGTCAGATTTTATTTTTTATTTTATTTCATTTAATTACATTTTATTTTATTTGTCAAGCTTTTATGCTCTGGGTTGTCAGATTTTATTTTATTTTAAATTTATTATTTTAAATGTATTATTTTACTTTATTTTATTTTATTTGTCAAGATTTTATGGTTTGGGTTGTCAGATTTTATTTTATTTTAATTTATTTTAAATGTATTATTTTATTTTATTTTATTTTATTTTTTGTCAAGCTTTTATGCTTTGGGTTGTCAGATTTTATTTTATTTTATTTTAAATGTATAATTATTATTTTTTTTTTATTATTTGTCAATCTTTCACGCTTTGGGTTGTCAGATTTTATTTTTATGTATTTTTTTATTTTATTTTATTATTTTATTTGTTAAGTTTTTATGCTTTGGGTTGTCAGATTTTATTTTAAATGTTTAATTATTTTATTTATTTTATTATTAAGCTTTCATGCTTTGGGTTGTAAGATTTTATTTTATTATTTATTTTATTTTATTATTTTATTTCATTTTATTTAAGATTTCATGCTTTGGGTTGACAAATGTCAAAAGACTCCAATCAGACATTTTGTCTTAAACTTCTCTTAAAATATTTTTCCTACCCAGTGTTTTACTTCATTTTTTCAACCTGGCAACCTTTTCACAAATGAACTATGCACTAAAAAATTTTTTATGATGTTAAAAAAAAAAGTCTTTGGTTGTTTTTGTTATTGTTGTTGTAGAAAAATGTGTAATTTTAAATTATTATTATTTTCACATGTGAGAGAAGCTTGATGCAGTTTTAACAATTTTCATAATTTAGTGGGTGCGTTAATGTATCATAAGTATCAGAAAATGAAAGGAACTGTTTTCTATTTTAATTTATTTTTATATTTTCCAGGATTCTTTGTAAAAAAAAAAAAGTTTAAAAGAACAGCATTTATTTGAAATAAAAACATAAATTTCCTGTCAAAACTATATACCCTCTTCACAAAGGCTCATTATATCAACCTACTACATTTTTTAAATGCAATATCAGTCAGTAAAAAGGGCTGTAAGTGTGCCAAAATTAACATCAGGGTCAAATCAGATGGTCAAATTGAATTTCACACTCTCCCCAGTCAGCGTGCCAGATTTTGCAACTTTTTGCCATATGGTTCTATGAGCTGTCATAGACTCCCAGCCAAAAACAGTCACAAAAACCCAACAGACACAATATGTACCTAAGAACCTTCGGTGCATGGCCTCAAATAAACACAGCAAACACAGCCTTTTCCAGACATAAACAATACATTCAAGCTATTGTTCTACATTTTTACCCAACATTGCACCTTCCAGTCTTTCTCCTCAGACTGTAAACGTATAACTCATGTCCAGACTTTGATATTGATGGCACTGTGCTTTCATCAGGTTTTAAATCGAGCTGTAAAGCTGTCACACGTCGGGCTCTGGCCCTGTCAGCCAAGGCGAGAGCAATAAAGCGATTACTGTGGCCTTTGACTTTTTTTTACTTCATCCCTGTTCTTCTATAAAAATCACGACTGGACGAGCCTCCCACTCTTGCGCTCCAAAAACTACAGCTCAGAGTCCATATTCTGCCCCGGTGTCCTCTCGTTCCATGAGCCCCTACCCTCTGAACCTCCAGCCAATCAGAAACAGCCTTGACAGATGGTGGCGGCATCAGAGGGATGCTGGACCGGCACAGGACGCTTCTGTCCAGACTCACACACACATTTGTCAGATTTCCTCCAAGCACTCGAGAACAACAGGGAAAGGCTCTCACAAAACAGATCACTGGACTTAAGCAGCCGTATGTTTGCTAGAATTTATGCACAGACGAGTGGACTTTTCTTTTGTCTGCTTTCCATTTGTAGGAGATAGTGGGAAAACATACTCAGCAAATGGAAAAAGTCCAGTTTCTGTCAAATAAACTTGTGCACCAGTGAAATCCTTCAAAGAGCCAGATGACTTTTACTTTGAAGCATCTTCTCACACACGCACACACTATTATTATTTCAGTGTTAGTTTAGTAAATGATTTTAGTAAATTATAATAGTACAGTGTCAACTGTACTTACATTACATTTACAATTACAATAACATTTATGTAATTATGCATTTATTTTTTATTCAGTGTTAGTTATTTCAATAAAAATTACATTTACAATTACAATAACATTTATATATTTAAATATTAGTATATTTAAAAAAAATTTAAATTGTACAGTGGCAACTAACTGAAATAGCATTACATTTACAATTGCAATAACATTTATTTATTTTATGTATTTATTTATTTCAGTGTTTTTTATTTCAGTGTTAGTGTTTTCAGTAAAAATTACATTACATTTACAATTACAGTAACATTTATGTATTTATGTATTTTTTTTCAGTGTTAGTTATTTCAGTACAAGTTAAAGTAAATGAAATTTTTTTTTAAATAGTACAGTGGCAGCTAATTGAAATAACATTACATTTACAATTACAATAACATTTATTTATGTATTTATTTGTTTCAGTGTTAGTTATTTCAGTAATTTAATGTAAATTAAAAAAATTAAAAAAAATAGTACAGCGGCAACTAGCTGAAATTACATTACATTTACATTTACAATAACGTTTATTTATTTATTTATTTATTTATTTATTTATTTTACTGTTAGTTATTTCAGTCATTTAATGTAAATTAAAAAAATTAAACTGTACAACAACTATATGAAATTGCATTACATTTACAAATAAATTCATATTTATTTATTTATTTTTTATTTATTTAATTTCCATTTTTTTATTATTTTTATTTCAGTGTTATTTATTTAATTACAAGTTAAAGTAAATAAAAAAATAAAAATTGTACAGTGGCAACTAGATGAAATTGCATTACATTTACAAATACATTTACATTTATTTATTTACTTTCTGTTTTTATTTTTTTTATTTCAGTGTTAGTTATTTCAGTACAACTTAATTAAATTGTACAGTGGCAACTAGATAAAATTGCATTATATTTACAAATACATGTACATTTATTTATTTATTTACAGTTTTTTATTATTTTTATTTCAGTGTTGGTTATTTCAGTACAAGTCAAGTTAATTTAAAAATGTAAAAAAATTGTACAGTGGCAACTAGCTGAAATTACATTACATTTACAATTACAGTAAAATATTTATTTATTTATTTATTTACTTATTTGCTTGTTTTTATTTCAGTGTATTAGCATATTGGAATGATTTTTGAATGATCATGTAAGACTGAAGACTGAAAATTCAGCTTTGCCATCACAGAAATAAATTACATTCTTAAATATTTCAAGACAGAAAACAGTTATTTTAAATCGTAATAATATTTCACAATGATACTGTTTTTACTGTATTTTTGATTAAATAAATACAGCCTTGCTGTGCAGAAGAAAATCAATTAACCCTAAAATAAAATCTGATCCAAAAAGCACGTTATAACCCCACCCCCCACAAAAGCAGTCTGTTTGTTTCAACATATGAGACTAAGTAACAACAGAATTTCCATTTTAAGATGAACTATTTCTTCAACATGACAGCAGGCCACAAAGTGACTCAAACAAACACTGCAAACACAGTGCTGCGCCGGTGCTCTGAGCCGTATCCCCACCACTGGGCCATGCAACACGCTCACTACAGCGCGCTGGGCTCCCCGCTTGACAGTAAGCCAGCTGAAATCTTTTCCGCCATGGAAATAGCTTGTCACATCCAGCTCCGTCCTGACAAGAAGTCCTGGAGAGCTGGAGGAGCTGCCCAACGCTGCCCTGTTCAGCGGCACTCTCCGCCACATAAAAAACTAAACACTTCACAGAGATAGAATATGAAATGATTTAGTTGCAGGGAATACGTGAAGTGACTTTATGCCAGTTTAACACAAGGTGCGATATGTTAGTGTTTATCCAAAGCAATCCACCTTATTCTTCAACGTGGAAGTAAGCCTATGAGCGAGACTTCATTAGCTGCTATAGGGATATAGGGACTCGTATGCAACTATTACAGAAGGTTCAAACACTCACAGAAGCCGGGGGGTGAAAACTTTTGAACCTAATGAAGATGTGTACATTTTTCTTATTTTGTGTAAACATCATATTTTTGTTTCATTTAGTACTGCCCTAGAAAAGCTACAGAAGATACTTACATGTTACCCAAAAGACAAAATAAGTTCAATTTACCTCGATCTTCAAATTCCAAAAGTTTTCACCCCCCGGCTCTTAATGCATCGTGTTTCCTTCTGGAGCATCAGTGAGTGTTTGAATCTTCTGTAATAGTTGAGTCCCTCAGTTGTCCTCAGTGTGAAAAAATGGATCTCACAATCATACAGTTGTTGTTGGAAAGGGTTCAAATACACAAAAATGCTGAAAAACCAAAGAACTTGTGGGACCTGAAAGATTTTTCTGAAGAACAGCGGGCAGTTTAACTGTCACAACTATCACTAAACAAAAAAAAAAAGCTGTGGATCATTCATTTAACAACCCAGTATTGAGAATCTAGTGTATGCAAACTTTTGAGCAGGGTTATTTTTATAAATTCAACTATTATTTTCTCATGTGGACTATATGTAAACATCTTTTATGTGAAATATCTTCTTCAGGTCAGTACTAATTAAAAATTAACATGCATTTTGTATGATCCCTCTTATTTTAGTAAAATAATTAACATTTTGCAGATTCTGCAAGGTGTATGTAAACTTTGACTTCAACTGTATGTCTGTCAGGACAGGCTAAGACACTAAATATGTACTGAAAACAGAGGACTAGGGGTGACACGAAAATAAAATGTATGAATCAAGTTATTTTTCAATCACTTGCTCACCAATGGATCCTCTGCAGTGAATGGGTGCCGTCAGAATGAGAGTCCAAACAGCTGATAAAAACATCACAGTAATCTACAAGTAATCCAAACAATTCCATTCCATCAGTTAACATCTTGTAACGTGAAAAACAGCATGTTTTTAAGAAACAAATCCTACATTACGACATTTTTAACTTCAAACCTTTGCTTCCAGTTCCAGTCCTCTATTCATAACATTGCTTTCTCTAGTGAAAAAGTCATTTTGTCTGAATCAGGAGAGAAATATGCACAGATCAAGCACTGTTAACAAGCAAAAACAGTCCAAAATAGCTCTAAACCAGTGGATTTTGATGTGAGAGGACAACAGGAGATGGACTTTTTCACTGGAGGAAGTGGTATTATGGAATACGGACCAGAAGCGATGATTTGAAGTTAAAACCTCTTAATGATACATTTGTTTCTTTCAAACACGCAGCTTTTCAATTCAAAATATGTTAATTGATGGAATGGAGTGGTGTGGATTACTTGTGGATTATTGTGAAGCTTTTATCAGCTGTTTGGACTCTCATTCTGATGGCACCCATTCACAATCCATTGGTAAGCGAGTGATGCAATGCTAAATTTCTGTTCAAATGTGTTCTGATGAACAAACAAGCTCATCTACATCTTCGTTGGCCTGAGGGTGAGTAAACATGCAGCTAATTTTGATTTCTGGGTGAACTATTCCTGGTTAATGATTTCTGAACGACCCATTTCTGAATGAACAAGGAAGGAGGCTTTGGGTTGTAAAAGCTGTTCTTCAAATGCATCTGTTTCAACACATGCACCAGTTATCATCCTAAGCGGCCTCTGACATCTCAGACACAAACGCTGCAGGCGCCTCTTCATGTTCTCCATCACAAACACTGGGTGTCATTGGCTAGCACACTTCTGAGAGGGTGTTACTATTCATTCGCGGGCTGCGGGTGCTGATGTGTGCCGAGCACATGAGGATCAGGCCACGGATGGGTCAGTCTCACATTGTCATTATGCAGTCCAACAGGAGAAGCACTGATTATTCACATCGCTGCGCTCCAAACAGAGCTAAAAATAAATTGCACGGTATCTCCCGATGCCCCAGGCTAGTGGTGCATAGAAAAGAGAGTAGATGCAAGTTTCACAATCATATCTGTGTTGCATTAGCAGATGTCAATAGGCTGCTATACAGTAGGATGAAAGGCCGTGCTTTGATGCATGAACAAAAGCATTTCTGCGTTCATGCACCGTGATGGACATGTGACCTTACATCATAATGGACCTTAAAAGGCAGGAATGTGTCATCCAGCAGTAGCAGGAACCAAATGTTATTTCTCAGAGGATGCACTTACATAGCTTCGGAGATTTACATAGCAGCTATGTTTTTCCTAAAACCCATTTGGAGATATGAAAATGGATAGGCAAATAGGCAATATTTGACATACGGTTCACATTAAGATTGCTGACAGAAAATCCGAGCAAACACTGAGAAAAGTTAAACGCTCTCAGATCTCGGCCAATCAAAAGCCAGCAAACATGAACATGCAAAATGATTGACAGGTTGAGAATGTTCCTACTTGGCTAGCCTTTACAATGGATAAAACACATCTTCTTTACAGAGTCCAAGGTTCTCACCGAGAGGTCAAGGTTTAGCTAGTTACCAAGGGTCAGTTAGCCCTTTCTGCTAGATGTCATACCTACACCATTCTGAAGGCAGAAAACATTTCTGTGCATGAAGGTACATTTAAAAATAGCTTGTATTCTAGTGAATGAAATGTTTTGCTAAATATATTTCACAAATATTTCATAATTTATTAATAAAAGTGTAATTGTGATTTTTCTAATATTTTTAATATTATTTATTATAATAATAATAATTATTATTATTATTGTTATTATACTTTTGTTATATTATAATTCTAATTACAGCAATATCACAACGACAATAATAATAATAATAATAATAAATGTTTGTATGGCTGAAAAAGACTACCAAAAATGTTGTGATTTTATATCAATGTAAATATAAAACAATATTACTAATAATAATTAATTAGTATTAATACATTAATAATAATAATAATAATAATGTTTGTTGTTGTTATTAATATTAAATAAAATATTAAACAAAACAAATAACTGCTGTAAAAGTTGTGATTTTATATCAACGTTAATGTAAAATAATATTAGTAATAATAAGTAATTAGTAGGCATTATGAATAATAATAATAACAATAAATGTTTTTGTTGTTGTTATTATTATTAAATAAAAATATAATAAAACAAAAATATTAAAAGAAATATAACTTGTAAAAATTTTAATTTTAATGTCAATATAAAATAATATTAGTAATAATAAATAATAATTAATAATAGTTTTATTGTTGTTATTATTTAATAAATACATTAACCAAAAGAAATATAACTATTGCAAAATTTGTGATTTTATATCAATGTCAACAAAAAATAATATTAGTAATAATAACTAATTAGTAAGTATTATGAATAATAATAATAATGTTGTTATAATTAAATAAAAAATATTTTAAAAAGATATATAACTTGTAAAAAAGAAAAACATTATTATTATTATTATTATTTATTTATTTGTTTTACATAAATGTAAAATTACAATACTGATACTCATGGCTGACTTAACGTCTTAATTTTTAAGCACTAAACAATCAAGCTTTTATTTTGGTGGAAAACCGTAGGGAGAACACAGCTGTTCATAAACGCTTCTCATTACAAGTTTGGAAAGATGGTTGGCGCATGCTGCAATAAGCCATACTGCGATATCGGCTCTATTTCAATTAAAGCCGGACCAACATTTTTTCCTACTGCTTTTGACGTCACAGCTCAGATGACTGGCTCAAAAACTGCAATAGTTGCCTTTAGCAAAGATGGTAGATCTCATGTCATTTGAGGTGTCCTGCGCCAATCAAGCAAACCTCTACTGGGATGGATAGGAACAGACATCTTTCTCGTTAATTCAGTTAACTTTTGGGATGACACTAGCACAGAGACATGGACTAAAAGCCATAAAACTGCCATTTTGATTTCCAAATACATTGCTTTTTCAGTTTTCTAATCTCATTGCACTCTAGGAGAAACAACTGAGATATTAAAAGAGATTAAAGCGTGGTCCTCCATTGCTAATTCCCACCGCACACTGGAGTTATGAAAAGCAAGGCCGTACTCATGCTGTCCTGATCGATATCTGGAAGCTCCTGAAGTAGCGTTCGCATCTACCTGCTCGTCTCCTCGCCGCATCCTCCACACGGCGTCACTGTAGCTGCACTTTACAGCTCCCGCCCCCCAAATCTACATACAGGAAACAAGGTTACTGCCCAAGAGATGTCACTTCCGAAACACCCACTCTCTCTCTCTCTCTCTCGTTCCCTCGCTCGTTCTCACCCACACACCCCGAGCTTATTGCCATGACAACCGGGAAAAGAATAGAATATAAGTGAGTGTTAAAGAGACAGATGATCAGAGAGAGAGGGGGAACGAGAGAGGTATGGAAGACGAGGATAGAACTGGACGAAAAAGAGAGAGGGAGGCAGAGAGAAAGAGTGCTAAAATGTGTGGGAGAGAGAGAAAAAAGCGAGAGACGGAGAGGAGGGAGAAAAAACAGAGATGGGAAAGAGAGCGAAAAGAGAAAGAGAGAGAAAAAACGAGGGGTTTCGAGAGAAACGGAGGGAACGAGGACACTTTTTTGGGAAAAGAGAGACCATTTCTTGTTCCCATAGCAACCTAGCCATCCATGAAATACTCTATTTCTCTTTCGCTCTCTCTTCTCGCTTTCGCTCTCTCTGTCCGCTATGTATAGCTCATAGTATGTATATGACAGCAGAGATCTGATGAGTGAATGAGACGATGTGGAAATCAGAGGATGAATTAGTGGCAATGATGGTTTTATGAGCTCAGTTTTGATGAAAACAAGCAAGTAAAGTTACTCGTAATTTAGAGCTATTGAGAATTAAACTGAAGTGGCACTGAAGTGAAGTAACCTGACATTTAATATAAGGAAGCAGACTTAAAATAAAAATACTAATAAAAACTGGTGTAGTTTTCAGCAAAATGTCACTTCTGCTTTGAAAAACGTGGTATGGCACACAACATATTGGAGTTTTTACTATTTTATTAAAAAAAAAAAAAGCATTTAATTAATAAATAATAAATATAATATAAAATACATATTATATAGATAATATACTACACATATTCTATTTACGATACTATATTTGTTACATAAATATTGAAAATGTATTTACTAATATATTATTAAAAATATATATATTATTATAATTATTTTATTGAATGGTATATTAATAAATAATTTTATTTTTTTACTTTTTTATATATAATTTAAATTTTATATTTTAATTTGAATTCAAAAATTATATTTAGAACTACTATTTTTTAAATAATTATTATATTATACATACATTATATTTAATATTTATTAATAATGACAAGCAAGTAAATAAGAGCTATTAAGAATTTAACTGAAGTGGCACTGAAGTATTATTTACTATTTGCTATACTATATTTTTTTACTATATTTTTTACATAAATATTGAAAACGTATTTACTAATATATCATTAAAAATAATATATATTATTAGAATTATTTTATTGAATGGTATATTAGTAAATAAGTTTTTCATTTTTTTTTTACTTTTTTATATATAATTTTAATTTAATATTTTTTTTATTTTAATTTTAATTCAAAAATTATATATATATGTTGTTATTTAACTGTATAAAATAAAATTGTTATTTATTGTTTTTCGAATGGTATATTAAAAATAAGTCATAATAATTGTTTTAATAATTACTATATATTATACATACATTATATATAATATTTATTAATTATGACAAGCAAGTAAAGTTACTCGTAAATCAGAGCTTTTAAGAATTTAACTGAAGTGGCACTGAAGTGAAGTAAATCGAAATTTAATATAAAGAACCAGACTTAAAATAAAAATAATAACAAAAATTGTTTTTAGCAAGATGTCACTTCTACTTTGAAAAACATATTTACTAATATATTGTTCAAAAAATAATATGTATTATTATAATTATTATTTTTGAAGGGTATATTAGTAAATAAGTTTTCAATTTACATTTTTTTATGTAATTTTATATTTTTAATTTGAATTCGAATTAAAAAATAATGTATATATAGTAAATAATGTATATAAATAATGTATATAATGCATATATATTTAGCATTGTTATTGTTACATGTTGTTTTTCAAATGGTATATTAAAAAATAAGCTTGCAAAATAATTTTTTTAATTATTCCTATAATATACATACATCATATAATATATATGGTCCCACTTTATATTAGGTGGCCTTAACTACTATGTACTTACATGTAAATTAATAATTTGATATAATGCACTTATTGTGTATGTACATGTTTTTACATTGTACTTTATATTTTAAAAATACCTGCATGTAATTACATCTGTAATTATTTTTTGTAATTTATACATAATTTTTACATTTGCACAGTTAACCCACCCTTAAACCTACCCATACCACCAAACCTGCCCCTAAGGCCATTAAGGCCACCTAATATAAAGTGGGACTGAATATTTATTAATTATTTATTAATTCAATATATATATATATAAAACAAAAATGTTGTGTGCAATACATCTATATACAGTATATATAATATTTATTTTTTAAGGTTATTTGAAAACAATGTGCCAGATATATTGTTAAGAATTATGTCTCTTGAATTAGAAATGTATTCCACAAATGAGGGAATAAATAGGCATAATTGCACATTACTCAAAATAATGATGTAATTATGCAAAATGTGACTAACAAAATTGACCTGATTTGTGACTGGGTTGAATTTTTGATGAATTTCTGAATTGCAATTCAGTACAATCTCTTATATAATTCTGATTTAAATTCTGATTCAACATCCTGTTGCATGTGGCCAATTCAATTCATATTTACATGCAAATAGTGCGGTAGGCCGCATCTTAAACTTTCAATTTGGCCATATTTTGTCATATATAGCAGTCTTATTCATAATCATAATCACAATTTCTACAATGCTATTGGTAACTTGCAACTTTTGCTTATGTGATGGTACATTCATATTGCTGAGTGTCAATATGAGCCCAAAATAGCCATATCAACCAATGCAATGAATGAAAACATCACTGAATGCACATTTAATATATATCATATCAATTTAATAATTGTGATCAGAGTAAGTAAATCAGCAATTATGAATACTGTCATAATCATGCATCCCTTTATCAGACAAAAAAGGATAAGCTAAAAAAAAAAATAGATCCAACTTTCCAACAAACTCACTGGCAGCCTCCTTTCATGTGTCTTCTCTCACAGCCCCCCTCCACCTTTAATCCATCTGTCTCTCTCTCTTTCTCTCTCCCTCTTTTGGAAGCTCATAAAAAATTAAATTGAGAGCATTCACAAACAGTGAGACAAATAATATTAGATACTACAAAACGCTTAAAAGAAAATTGATGATGGTGCTCATGTCTGAAGGAAAAACTAAATCATTTTTCTTAATGACAGAATAGCCATAGTACCCTTACTATTTCTGCAGTATAGTATGTAGTCTGCACACACTGTGCAGATTTTTATATAGTGCTGTTCAAAAATTTGAGGTCTGTACATTTTTTTAAATGTTCACTCATTAAGGCTGCATCTATTTAAAAAAAACAGTCATATTTCAAACAGTAATAGATATAAAAAAAGTAATATTTTGAAATATTACAATTTAAAATAATTGTTTTCTATTTGAATGTATTTTAAAGTGTAATTTATTCCTGTGATGCAAAGCTGATATTCAGCGTCATTACTCCAGTCTTCAGTGTCACATGATCCTTCAGAAATCATTCTAATATGCTGATTTGCTGCTCCAAAAATAAATAAATAAATACATGAATAAAGTAAACAGAGTAAATAAATAAATGCTTTAAAACTGCTTTATATTGTTAGTGGATTTTTTTTTTTTTTTCAGGATTCTCTGATGAACTGAAAGTTCAAAAGATCAGTATTTACCTAAAAATATGTTTTAGGATTTTTTTTTTTTTCAGGATTCTCTGATGAATTGACAGTTCAAAAGATCAGTATTTACTTAAAAATATGTTTTAGTAACATTGTAAATGACTTTACTGTTACTTTTGATCATCTGAATGCATCCTTGCTAAATAAAAAAAAAAAATCATTTTACAGACAGAAAATGTGAAAATAAAACCACACTTTTAAGTGCCCTTCAACAAGAATCAGACACTGATTAAAAAAACCTATTATAATATACAAAAAAGTATAATAAATATAGCTGCAAGCAGCGATTACAAGCGTTTTAAGGCATTTAAGCACATACGCAAAAAGACATTATTTAGCAAGCCTTTAACCACCTAAATCAAATATTTAAAAAGCATTTTTGGCAAATCCAGGTCATTTACCAGAAATATTATGTTTTTTAACAGTTATGACTGTTACAGCGCCAGCTGTGATCCGGTCCCCTTAAAACTTTGCATGTTTGTTTAGAATCACCTGTCGCATATACTTACTGGGTTTTCTAAAGTTTTGAGTTTTCCTTTAGGATTTATAGGATTTTGGGTAAATTTGGACAGGCCCCTTTTCTAAACAACCCCGTTATAGCCTCCCAAAGGGTAAATTTTAAAAAATATAATATATACATTTTTTTTTTGATAATTATTGACCTAGAGAGTCCAGAAAATACTGCAGTTTTTTCTTTCCAGATTGTGCAAAATACCTAGGATTAGTTTGCAAAAGTAGGTTTTTAACATCTCAATTATTTACAAAATGATATGACTGACAGCAGTGGTTCTGGAGGCAGAGTTTTGCAGGTTTTGTAAAGTTTTGAGTTTTCCTTTACGCTTTATAGGATTTTGGGTAAATTCGGACCTAGAGAGTCTAGAGAATTGTACTGCAGTGCGTTTTTTCCAGATTGAGCAACATAGAACTAGTTTGCAAAAAGCAGGTGCCACCAAGTGGCCAATCTCCACAATTTTTCCCTCCACTGGTTTGGTTCCGATCGGACAAAAAAATGTAGGAATCAAAAAATGTGAAATACCCAAAAATTTCGCCAGGCTCACGTTCAAATCTGAAGCGTTAGTTTTGTCCGGCGTGAGCCAAGGGCTCCAACGACATAAGAAGCTTGAGTCTGCGATTGGCGGTTTAGGAGTTATGAGCGTTTTCATACTTTTGATCACTGTAGCGCCCCCATCAGGCCGATTGGGGCAAGCCTTGGTCATGTTGTAGGCGTTGTAAATACTACCATCCCTCCAAGTTTCAAGTCTCTACGACTTACGGCTTGGCCTGCACGATCAGTTTTACGTGGAGATCACTGATCCGTGACCTTTCCAACAATTACAACAGAGTTTCAGCGCTACACGCTTGAACCCCTAATAATCCTAATACCTTATAAAAATGCTCATATTTATTTTCAATACAACAACTGAATGCCATTCGCTGAATTAACAAGATGAGGCCATGTGACAGCAATGCAGCATACAAACGTTTCAAACGTTTAACATTGCATATTTCACACACAATTTTTTTTAAATATTTGCCAGTATACGGTGTATTCAGTAAGCTTGCGTTCCATTCTGAACATAGCCGTCCTGTCCTCCTGGATCTATTTTACATTTACCTCCGGAGAAACTGTCAAAACAAGTACGAGGTGCAGCAGCGCCTCAATGAAGTTTGCATATTTGCATTGTACCGTATTTTCCTTTCACTGGAATATTCCACATGCAGAATAAATCACTGACAGTCTGGGGCAACAATCTTTCCCATCCGCGTCTGCATAAACACATGACACAGCCATCATTCTCGCGTGTGTGCGCTTTCTTGCATTGCTCCTCAGTGTATTCCTTTATATGTCTTCATGCGTGTGGGTCGCTCCGCTGAGAGAAAACGGGTCGTGATTTGGGTCCTGAGAGATAAAGCGTAATTATAGTGATCCGTCCTCAATCCAGAGATAGACTGAGAACTGTGTCATTGTATTATTACCCTGAGGCCCGTCGCTAACATTCATACCTGCGCTAACATCACGGCGCGGACGCGCAACATTTGTGCTGGCAGACGGACAGAACTTTTTTGAGACGCAACAGAAGGTGGAACTGCAGAATAAACCTGCTAGCCAGGTAAAAGCAATCAACTCTATTATTAAAATATATATGAACATTCAAAAGTGAGAAGTCTCTTTTGAGAAGTCTCCAAAGCTACATTCATTTGAAAAAGCTGCAGTAATAATGTGAAATATTATTGCAATTTAAAATAAATGTCTTCTATTTAAATATGTTTTGAAATGTAATTTATTCCTGTGATGTAAAGCTGAATTTTCAGTATCATTACTCCAGTCTTCAGTGTCACATGATATTTCAGAAATCATTCTAATGTGCCCATTTACTGTTCAAGAAATATCCCACGTTCCACTATTCAATCAATTCCCAATGGATAAATTTAAGTTGCACCATACTGTTTTTCTTGATGAATATCCTGATATTCTTAGATGAGGAGGAAATCACTAATGAGCAAGCAGGAAATGCAACCATTAAGCATAAATCATTTCATTAATACAGAATAAAAATGGTAACCACAACATTTTACCACCAGCAACAAACTAAATACTTACAGTATGTTTAGAAAACATTTATAATGCAACAATGAACTACTTTTATGAACAACCTTTTACTAATGTTAGACCAATATTTTTTGTAACACCAAATATTGCATTATAACAGCCATCAGATTCTGCTATTTAAAAAACAACAACAAGAAGTAATATTTCTTATCATTATCAATGCTGAAAACAGTGCTGTTTAATATATTTGTGGAAACCATGATACATTTTTTATTTGAAATAGAAATGTTTTATAACATTATAAATATCTTTAGTGTCACTAAAGTTAATTTAATGGATCCTTGCTTAATATAAGTATTAATTCCTTTCTTTTAAAATAAATAAAATAGTAAAATAAAATAAAATAATTCTTACTAACCCCAAACTTCAGTGTATTTGTTCAATCATGGTCATACCTGAGGATAGAAATGAAATGAAATGAAATGAAATGAAATGAAAT
>JAHKKF010519024.1:0-20285 GCA_019740295.1 Labeo calbasu | reverse complement strand
AAACTGCATTTTGGAAGTTCAAAATCGGGGCACCATATCAGTCCATTATATGGAGAAAAATCCTGAAATATTTTCCTCAAAAAACATAATTTCTTTACAACTAAAGAAAGACAGACATGAACATCTGGGATGACAAGGGGGTGAGTACATTATCTGTAAATTGTTGTTCTGGACGTGGACTTCTCCTTTAAGTTCCTTTAAGTTCCAAATAACAGCATTTTTGAAACAGTAAAAATCTTTACTGATTAAAAGTATTAATTTCTTTGAACAAAATGTTTTTTTTAAATGGCAGTGTAGATTTATACACAGTTATAAAAACAATATACTCAACGGTGCTTGCTCTGTAGAGGAATGCACATCTAATAGCCTTGATCCGCCAGTCCTGATGAACTACGACTGATTGTTTTGGTGCAGATGAGCCAAAGCCCCCAGGCCCCATAGAGTTGGATGAGAACGTTCCGGGCACGGTGACAGTTTCCTGGGAACCATCCCCAGACGAGAAACGCGATGATCGCCTGCATTACATGGTGACCAAGAGAGACTCCAGCAAGAGGACCTGGCACACTGTAGCAGACCGTATCTTCAACAACCGTTTCACAGCCTGTAACATCATGCCAGGGAGAGAATACCAGTTCCGTGTGTACTCCAAAAATGACATTGGCCTGTCTGACCCTTCAGAGTCACCAAAATGGCTAATCACACGCAAGAAAGGTTTGTGATGTGGGGGTATGGGGATTCAAACTACTAGCATTATTTATATTCAAAAGTGTAAAAATGGTAAATGCTATTTATACTGGTATAGTTGTAGATACTGTATGCACCAAATATAAATAGCAATAAATAGCATCTAAGTGCACAGATGTATGTGACAGATGTTATTCACATAAGGTATAAGTAAAATACTATTTGTAATAAGGATAAAATGTCTGAGCACTGGTGGGTGGAGTTGGTCATTTGCACTCAAATGTACAGTAAATAGACTGTGCCATTTATAAACTGGTTTATGATGAAAATATTTCACAAAGTGAATAGCAGCAGAGTTGGCTGACTCAGTAGTTTCCAATTGTTTCTCCGCTTCAACACCCAGATTTATGTATAAAGTGGCGACCCAACAAAGTACCAACATAAATAAATGTAAAAAATAAATAAATAAATAAAAAACCCTGAAAATGCATTAATATTACCAAGAACTGCATTGGACCAACAATGTGCAAACTTATAAACATACATTGTATAAGAATGGGCAATTTTTAAATACATTGTTAACATTCCTTAACTACGAAAGTAAATAAAGAAAATAAATAAATGAGCTAACAATAAAAATATTTCTAAAGCATTTTACTAATCATAGCTTGTGTAAATTTCAACATTTACTAATACATTAATAAAATAAAAATTGTTTCTGTTAATATTATTGGTAACACTAAGGTGTCATTTGTTAACATTAGTTAATGTAATTAACTAACATAAACAAACAATGGACAATACAATTATTACAGTATTTATTAATCTTTGTTAACGTTAGTTAATAAAAATAGTTTTTCATTGTTAGTTCATGTTAGTTCACAGTCCATTAACTAATGTTAACAAACACAACTTTTAATTTTAATAATCCATAAGTAAATGTTCACAATAATACTAACCGATAATAAAATCTGTAGAAGTATTGTTCGTTTTTTAGTTCTTGTTAACATTAATGTTAATGTTAAAAATACTATTTACTATTTACTAAAAATACTATTAATGTTAATGTTAACTAATAAAACCTTGAAAAGTGTTGCCATATTATTTAATGGACTTAAAATTAACACAAACTAACAATGAACAGATGCATTTTATTGAATAACATTAGCAAAGTTCAATTTCAATTGTGTGCCTTCAACAACTAATATGGGAAATGTTTTTTACCCAAACTATACTTGGTTACATTTTATGGTTAGTTGCATTCTATTATTTGCGTTTAGCATCAGTTTTCCATGTTATCGCAACCCTATCAGACCTGTAACCCATTTTTAGATTACGTTCCTCCAGTTGAGAATATGCATTCTCTGGTCTTACGCATGTTCTGCCACTAGGGGGTGTCTGTTTACTGCACATGCACTACACATTGACCTTTTAGTTGACCCAACCACCCACCCACCCACCCACCGAAATGTCAAGTACACAGCATAAATGACTTGTTTTTTAACCAAACTCCCTCCATTTTCTGCAGAAAAATTCACACTGAACCTCCCTGAGTCCAAGACTTGCAACTTGGAGAATCCACCAAGGTTCATGGTCCCCTTGAAAATCCACACAGCCCCACAAGGCTACGAGTGCTACATGAGCTGTGCCGTGAGGGGCAACCCCACTCCCCATGTCACCTGGTACCGCAACAACGTCAGCATCAACACTGACACCAACTACTATATCACTAACACCTGTGGAGTGTGCTCCATGCTCATTCTCAGGGTTGGAGCCAAAGATATGGGCGAGTATAAAGTCATAGCTGAGAACTCGCTGGGAAGATCAGAGTGCACCACCAATCTCACAGTGAGAGGTAAGGGTCTACATGAAGAACTCACCTCTCTGGATGAAAATTACACCATTAAGCACCTGATGACGGCTGGGTTTCCCAAAGCTCTAAGTACAATTTTATAAGTCATACTTTATCCCTAGGCTAGTTTCCCAAAAGCATAATTATCTACTTATTATGTAAAACAATTTATAAACTCTCAGACCTTTTTTAGCTAAAACTAAACTTTTATGAAACTGCCTTATCAAAGCATCAATATTTAGGGGTTCAAGCGCGTAGCGCTGAAACCCCATTGTAATTGTTAGAATGGCCAAGGATCAACAATCTCCGTGTAAAACTGATCAAGCAGACCAAACCATAAGCCGTAGAGATTTGAAACTTGGAGGGGTGGTAGTACTCACACTGCGATCAAAAGCAGAAAATCATTAGTAACTCCTAAAGTGTTCATTGCAGGCTCAAGTGTATTATGTTGTTGGAATCCAAAATGTTGGGGTATTTTTTAAAAAACCTACTTTTGCTAACTAGTCTTAAGTTTCTCGCACAGTGAATATCAACTCCCCATCACAAAGGGACGCCAAAACGTTCGAAAGGGGCAGGGCCACTTTTACTAAAAAGGCTATAACTTTTGAACGGAATGAGATGTATTTGCCAAACTCACAACGCGTATGGTCACGTGAAAAAAGTCACTCATCTTGGCCACTTGGTGGCGCTATAATAGGGAAAAATACATAAGAATGGCTATAACTACACAGCTGTTTGTCCTATCGACGTGAAAACTGGTATGCTGTCTTGGACCAAAGTGCCACATGCATCTATAAGGAAATTTGCTTATTTAAAAAAACAGGACCGCCATATGCCAATGAACATTGAGCATCTATTAGACAAGCTTAACAGAGGGTGATCGAAACAAAACTCAGTGTGCCTGTTTGGCTCACAGCCCTAAAGGTCTGTGAGAAATTTGAAAGAAATCGGCCACTCGGGGGCCGCATGTTTTAAGGGAGTAACCAATTGTATATTGCACTTTTTTTTTACACATACACAGGATGTCCATATCATACCATAGACCTCCTTGTTCCAAACAACTTTGCCTCTAGAACCACTGCTGTCAATCAAACCGTTTATTAAATGATTGAGAACAATGTATAAAACCTACTTTTGCAAACTAGTCCTAGGTTTTTCGCTCATTCTGGAAAAAAAACACTGCAGTGCAATTCTCTGGACTCTCTAGATCAATAATTATCAAAAATTATTGAAATTTACCTTTTGGGAAGCTGTAACGGGGTCGTTCAGAAAAGGGGCCAGTCCAAATACACCCAAAAACCTATAAAGTTAAACAAAAACTCTAAATTTCACGAAACCTGGTGAGCACATGTGACAGGTGATTCTAAACAAGCATGCAAATTATGCATGTGCCAAAAATGCTTTTTGAAATCACTGATTTAGTTACAGTCTTTTTTCATATGTGCTTAAACGCCTTAAAGCACTTCAACCTTGGTAATCGCTGCTTGCAACTATATTTAATAATGCTTAATAACTTCCAAAGCCGTGACATAACTTTACATATTCAGCAGTATTTGCAATCTATTTTCATGATGTGGAGACAAACTGCTGAAGATCCTGGCAACCACTGTGGTCTTTGGACCTGGCAGTAACAATACACTTACATTTTACTAACAAGCATTCTATGTGCTGGTTTGAGAAACAAGCGTCGATCCATCCAAATACAGGGTGATCTTGCATGATCTGCAGTATTATTGGGAAACTCAGCAAATACCACTCAGAAAAGTTACTAAATGACAAAATGAAAACATCGAAATGCTTCGGAATCCAATCCAATTTTACAAGGCATCCAACCAATGCAACAAAAACGTTTCTAAACATACTTCTAAATATAATTTCATTAACGCTAAGAATAACTTGGTTAATTTTAGATATTTAAGGATGTTGACTCATAAACAAAGTAAATTCAGTAAGTTGATAACATTTCCATTCTGTCCCATTTGTTAACTACATTAGTTGCCATTACCTAACAATAAAATATTTCTTAAGCACTTAGTTTATTTTAATTTAATTAATGTATTTAATTAATACATTATTAAAATCTATAAAGCTATATCTTTAGGTCTAACGAACCTAAACCAACAAGAACTAGCAATGAGCAGTTGTATTTTTATTAACTAACATTAACAAAGATTACTTTAACAAATGAATTGTTAATTGTTAGTTAATGCATCACCTAATGTAACTACTGGGACAGAATGATAACATCTAAATACATCTAAATCCGATTTTACAGGACATTCTACCAATGCACCACTGAAAGCTATATGATGTATAATGTTTCTAAACATATTTCTGAATATATCTTCAGAAATCCTTAGAATAACTTGGTCTGAAATAGTTAAATATATTTATAAGTTATTCAAAGTACATTCAGAAAGTGTAGAATATTTCATACATAACACTGCGAATAAATTTAATCTGACACCTTAACCATATTTCCTTTGTTTTTCAGAATAAAACCTTGACGAGGAGAGGATGTCAACACATACCGCTTGCAAATCACTGTGTTGTTTTTGGGATTTTAGGCCTTTGTAGAACTACAGCATTGAGTATTTTTGCAGAAAGATAGCTCATGGAAATGCTATACACTGTGTGGCCTTATGATACAGAAACGGTAGAATCAAATGCATGTGATAAACTACATATCGTCTTACTGTGTTTAACAGCATAAAAACCTGAAAACATAAAGAAAAAACTCTGTGTTGTGCCGCTTGGGTGGCTGATGCTTAATACGCCATGCTTACCTAATCCTGTTTGGCAATGATTTTACTTCAGTTTAGTTCAGGTTTAGGGGGTTTTATTGTTCTTGTACGCAATTTAATTTATTAATTTATTTATTCTTGGCTTTTGTGTACGTATCCTGCTCTTTCACACTTTAACAAATTCAATTACACTACAGTAAAAAAAAGGAAAAGTGTAAAGTGCTGATATCTCGCATCCATTTTTTCTTTTGGCTTGTCTGAAAATGAAAAGTGTAAAAGAAGCTTTTGCTTCTTCAGATATGCTTTATCAACAAAAATGGTTTGGTGTAAATAAAATATTCAGGTTCTTTGAACAGCGTATTTTTGTATCGACCGTTATTGTATCTTATCAGTACAAATCCATTACTCTGTGTGTGAATTCAAAGCACAATGATCCGATTAGTAATCCATGATTCTATGCTCCTAAAATTCTCAAGAGCTGTTTTTCTGAGCACATCCATTCAGAAACAGACAAAGCTAGAGAGAAATATAATACCGAAGTCCCATATGAATGCGTACAGATGTCACCATAAACTCTCACTTAGAAGTAAACCCCGAACATGCTGTCCTTGTTATATTTGGACTATTTTACTGCCAATACATTTTTTAAATGGCCTGACAAGATCCAGCACATGTAACATCAGTACGGTGCTCCTGTGGCGTGGTTAAGTATGTGCTCATGTGTATATGTCTGACTTAAGAGTCACTACATCATCATGATTTATGACCTCTCTGTCTCTTGTGATCCATATATGGGCCATAACGTCCCGGCCTGACCATACCAATGTAACTTTAGACTCGTATCCAACAAGCACAGGATTATCAGTCTTGGCCAGTTAAAATTTTACACAACCTATAAATCATTTAGCATAGTTTATCTCCAAAACAACTGCATATGTTTACATTAAGCATCAACAAAGCACATTTTCTTTTTTCGTCAAATGAGAACTGTACCATTTTCTTAATATAGGCTAGATTAGTCTTATATGATCCATTCAGCATTTCAGAAACAAAATCAGCATTATTAGTGGGTTCAAGGCACATCATTCTGAGAAGTACAAGCTTACCCTTCTCACATCAGGAGGAAGTTGCTCCTTCTGCTGTCACCGCTGCACCGCATGCTAACTCCTGGAGTTTGTTTTTAGTGGATAGTTTATAAGACCCTCTAAGCTTCATTCTCCAGCCTGGTCCCATATCTAAGGGAGGAGTCACAGTTCCTCATCACACTTGTGTCTTTGATCAGTACTCGTGGGTAAGCTTATCCTTCAGCCAACACCCTTGAGGAGCAACAGGACACCTTTGAGGACCATCTCAAGTTGGGTCGCAAAGGTGAAGTCAGCACTCAAAGCTGAACAAAGAGCACGGGCACAAGTCACAAAGTAAGTAGCCAATGCTATTCAAATACTAATCTTTAGTATTTGTACTATTATGCTACAGTGCACCAAGATTATGCACAAGGACTAATGCACCTGGCCAATCAGCATAGGTTAGGGTTGGATAAAGTGTTAAACTGGCTGAGAGTTACTGCATATCATGCTTTGACCATACCTATGTACTGATTTTGTGCTATTTATGTAGGTAAAAGATCATTTGGACTGCATCTTCAATTAATTTACATAATAAATAGCATGTACAGTATTGATTGTGTAATTACTGTTTTAGCCAGTGGGTAAAAATATGTTTTTTATGGCATTTCACTGTGTGATTATTACTTCTAAACACAAACAGAAATGAAAACGTCTGAATCCCACCAGAATAGTTCTCAGAAAGATGAACAGAGACATCTGTTGGGACAAAAAAATTGTCAGGATGGTCTCTATTCCTTTCAAAGTGGTTTCCTATTATCATGCAATGATAAGAGGATGCTACACCATCTGTTTTCTTAGTTTGGAGCAATGTGTGTGACATGCAGCTTTTTCATTGATCTATAAATGTAAACAATGTTTATTTTAGGCCATTATCTTATTTTTATTGGTCCCACATCACTCCACAGCCAGCAACTCTGAGATTTCTGGTCAATTATACTGGAATGCAATTACTTTTAATGGGTTAGAGAACATTTACGATGAAAATAGATCAGAATTTATGGATTATTGAGAAAAACAAACAACATGTTCACAATATAAATTATTTTAATTATTAATTTGATACAGCATGTCATAAAATGCAAGCATTTGCAAGCCTAAATATCTAAATGGATAATGATGATGAGACCTCATCTATTTAATTTACCTCAATATCTACAGTTCTATCCCTGTAAAGTACCACAGGCAGTCGTAAGAGCAGGGTAAGCAGGGTAAAGGAAAAGATCATTTAATAAGTCATAAAATCTGACATAAAAAATGTCAAAGCAGTAAGAGAAGACTTGCTGCCATTAATGGGGGGTTGACATCTTAGGACACGAGAGCCTTTCCAGGCCTCCCTTGGGCATATTTATAAATCAATCATACGTCTCAGCTGCTAGGCATGGCTATTTTTCATCTCCTACAAATATGGTTATCCCTGATAAGAAGCTGTCTGCAGATAAACTTATCTTGATGTACTGCTTACACTAAAAATCAACACCTAATTTACAGTTGTATGATTATAGCATGTTCTTTCACACAGTATTTACCCATATTTAACTATATATACACATATATATATATATATATATATATATATATATATTAGGACTGGCAAACTAATTGCNGCTGTCTGCAGATAAACTTATCTTGATGTACTGCTTACACTAAAAATCAACACCTAATTTACAGTTGTATGATTATAGCATGTTCTTTCACACAGTATCTACCCATATTTAACTATATATACATATATATATATATATATATATATATATATATTAGGACTGGCAAACTAATTGCGATTAGTTTCAATTAATCGCGATTAATCGCATACAAAATAAAAGTTTGAGTTTGCCTAATATATGTGTGTATTGTGTGTAATTATTATGTATATAATATATATATAAATACAAGCACATTCATGTATATATTTAAGAAATATTTACAAGTATATGTATATATTATAATTTTTAAAGAATTTATATTATATATAAATAAAAATATTTGTACATAAATAACATTTATATATACATACACATATATATACACATATATACATATAAATATATATATATATATATATATATATATATATACATATGCAACATATCACCTAGGCAACTGCTACACATAAATATTAAAAGGATAGCATAGTTTATGAAACCTTTCAGTGTAGCTGTTATGAAATGCATCTGGGAATAGCATTACTATCATAGGAGATTGTGGAGAAATAGAGCTCTTGAAAAATGTTAGCACTCTGCATTTAAGGTGAGAGTGTGCGTCAGAGGTGTTTTGATGGATAGTTTTATGGGGTATGTGACCTATAACAGACAAAAACATGCAGGGCTACTTGACTCACACCAGTGGGCACATGCTAAAGTGTTAATTGAGAAGGGAAGCCCTCAATTTACCCTTGCTTTAAATTACTACTCTACAGAATGCAGCCATCTTTATCATGCAAATCTGTGAATCTAGTTTCAAGCATTTCAATTTACTGTAGGTCTTTCATACAATACACATGGCCACAAGTAGTGTAAGGTCACAGCCACTCATCAGTTTACCAGAAACAAAACTAATGAGGCTTTATGGCTAAAAGAAGCTTTAGAAACCTGTCCCGTCTCAATAAACACCTAAGCTGTAATCCAAAGAAAATATAATTGCTGCATATTTCTTGCTAACAATTTACAGCCACCACCTCCAGACACAATTATTGTCCCTATCTTCATTCTAAGAAACCCATCTAATAGAGTCTTCAGGAGGTATGAGGTTTACTCGAAATGTGTCAGCATTACATTCCTGTAGCAGACATATTGCTTAAATCCCGAGGTTGCGGATTGGCGTAAGTGACACTGTTGCCATCTTTTTTTTCCTTCCTGTGACTGGCCCATGAATTACATTCTAGACAGCTGGAGTGTTCGTGTTGCTGTAGAGAAAAGCTGACAGAAGCGCTTAGCTTAGCCCTGCTGCTAAGCTCCATGCTCCCTGCCTCAGGGAACAGACATGATCTGAGTCAAAAAATTCATTATGCTTCCTCATCTGAACTACGTCTAGCACTTTTTCAAAAGCAATATGTTCTGGAACTCTGCCCTAATTTTATAACAATCACGAAACCTGAAAGATTAACCACATCGACCTCAACAAATATGCTTTAAGACCTGAATTCACAGTGAATTTCAAAAATGAAAATTAAAAATAAAAAAGTTATTACATCTTTCAAATGTATTATTTTTCTGTGGACTGCAGAAATACACAAAATACCCAGGCGAAAAAAAGTGCACTTCTATAATGTGCTCTATTTTTACAGACTAGTTTTGTACTTAATGTACTAAAAATTATTCTTTAGTATGTCTGAAGATAATCTCAAGAACATCAAAGTGTATTCAAATGTGCTATTTTGGGACACCATGAACGTGAACTAAAATGAGCTTTTAACATACTATCTCTGTATTAAAAAATGTACTTAGTTACCACTTGTAGTACACTTAAACCTACTAGTGTTTAAAAGGTTCAAGTGTACTACAAGTGGTAACTAAATACATTTTTTTTAAATACAGGATAGTATGTTAAAAACACATGTTAGTTCCTATTCATGGTGTCCCAAAATAGCACATTTGAGTACACTTAGATGTTTAAAGTTTATCTTCAGAAGTACTGTTTAGTGCAATTAGTGTGTGAAAATAAAGCACTTTAAGTACATTACGGAAGTGCACTTTTTTCACCTGGGTACATTTCACAAATAAAATCCATGCAGTTTAAAGTAAAGAGAACAAAACTAACACAAATCAGTCCAATTTGTGAATGAATCGTTTAGACTGATTTGTGAATCAAATCAGTGGCTCAAGGGAGGGAAAAAAAAATTTAGCTCAGAAGAACAATTTGTTCTCTGATCCAATTATTGAGTTTAAATCATTGTCTTAATGGTCCGTTTACAGCAGTTCTCAAGTTAACAGAGTGTAAAATAGAGTAAAAGATTCCTTTTGCAAAAAACACTTTAAAATCTCTCATCTCATCGTTTTCCTATAGAATAAAGAAACTCATACAATGTAAATAATGACAGAATATTAAATCTGTAAATAATTCAGGGCAAAACAGTTAAAATTTCATACTTGTAATTATTTGTTGGCCTAACTAATGTTATTCATCCCACAGGACCGAGTTCTCTGAATCCCACATGCCAAGATGAAATTTACAAAAAGTAAAGAAGAGGAACCCACTGCTCCTGGGCAAGGTAGATATTCATCCACACATTTTCAGCAAATCACTGAGAACCTTTTCAAAATCTATTGATTTCATGTATAAAGTATCACAGCTTTTAAAATTCTCTTTTCATTCCTCAGTGGCCATTAAGAAGCGATCTAAAGTCCCAGGAGTAATGATCACACAGTTTGTGAAGGAAATCCCAGCAGGAAAAAGTCATCCCGACTTCTCCCGCAAACCCATCGCCTTGACTATTCAGGAAGGTACAGTAAAAAAGCTCAAAGCATCTTTAATGCTCAAAGAAAAGACATAATGACTGTGTTTTTCAGAAGTACTCGACTGACTTTGTTAAACCCTTTCACAGGAAAGTTTGCGGTTTTCAAAGCCATCATCACAGGAGATCCAACACCAACTGTGACATGGGCTCGAAACAACGGAGATGTATCTGATCCTGAAAGATACATTGTTTCTTACGATCCAATCTTAGGAGAACATCAGTTACAGGTGCCATATTGTCTGCAACTTGTTTAACACCATTAATTTTTCATTAAAAGATTTTATCCATGTATTGTTTCATAATCTTACATCCGCTTTCTTACATCTGCTATTGTTCTATTATTATTTAAAACCTATAGTATTACTGTATTACCCAATAGATGCCAAATGTTGGAGTTGATCAAGCAGACACGTACAAATGTTATGCAAGTAATGAATATGGACGTGCTATAGTCACAGTCACACTCAACGTGATTGAAGGTCAGTGCAAAACCTCTAACAATTGTACCCTGGAAATTTGTAGCAAGCAGAAAGTACAAATAAAACAAGTGAATCAATTATCTGACTCGGCTGTGCTGAAAAAAAAAACAATTCTTTTTTTTTTTCAGTCGGGTTCAAGAAGGGCAAAGCGATGCAGGAGGCACGATTAGGTCTGTTTGCATTCAAGTCTTGAGTGAATCACAAAAGCAATAAACAACCAAATATTTTAAATGCAGCCTCTCCTGCAGAATAAAGATAAATAGAGCAAGTATATTTATTTTCAGAGCAACGAGAGAAAGCAGCAGCCGATTTAAAAAAGACCCTGAGGACCCGGTAAGCTCTTGCTGATCATACCAATGATGGTTCTAGCATTCCGAATGACCTGTTTATCTTTTTTTTTTTTTTATTGAAATGCAAAAGTGGCTGCATGTGTCCAGCCTGATCCTAGTCGTTCCGGGAAGGGGTGTTCACGGCGTATTGTGTTTTCGCAGAGCCGAACAAAAGGAGGAGAGGAAAGATGGAGAAGTTGATGAGAAATTTTGGGAACTGTTGCTGAGCGCTGATAAGAAGGACTACGAGCGCATCTGCGCTGAATACGGGGTGACCGACTTTCGCTGGATGTTGAGGAAACTGAACGAGAAGAAAAGGGAAATAGAAGAGCAGCAGTCCCAGGTGCGTTTCAAATGAACAGTGAAAAATCATTATGTACTGTTGAGGCATATTCATAAACCTTATTAAAAATTTCGCTAAGGCTTAACCAAATCCATCAAACAAAATAATAAATGTCATAGTTTTCAACACATAAATACACCGGCACTGGAAATGAATGTGATGTGTGAAATACCTCACCGGTCTCTTTTACTATTTTTGCTGAAGAAGTGCATGTGCTAAATGCCTGTGTAAATCTAGCCTCTGGGGTGTCTTTTGAAAGTTTCGAAAGTGTATTTTTAACTTGCTTTTCCTCAGTACATCGAACACCTGAGCAACCTGAGACACATTGAAATCAAGACGCCCGGATGTGCCGAATTTGAATTTGAGATGGATCTCAAAGATCCCAATGCCAGAATCTTCCTCTTCAAGGTTAAGCAATAGACATATTTTTGATGACTTTATTTTGAATTTTTTAATTCATTTGCAAAACATATCTGCATTTTGTTTGTCACAGGATGGTGTTATGGTTCCATTTACCTCTGATACAGATGAGAAGCATTGTTTGCGTCAAGTTGGCAAGAAATTCATCTTTAGCGTACATGGTCTGAGTGCAGAAGATGCTGGATTGTATCAAGTCGATATTGAGGGGGTCAATGTCTTCTCCACTGACTTTAAAAGTGAGCTTTAAGCATACAGCTATCCACTTAATGTTTAACATTAATGTATGACATCAAAAGGATAGACAAAATTCTGTCAGCATTTACTCAACCTCATATTTTGCCATCATGTTTAAGAATTTCTTTCTGTGAAACAATATTTTGAAGAATGCCTGAACTTTCCATACAATTAAAGTGGATATATATCTTCAGACATATGTGTTGAACAACCTGAAACTTAACTTAGTAATTATACACTGAAATCACCACATTAGCTTTCCAATTTCATCTGCACATGGATTAAAATTCAAAACCATTAAAAAAAGGGAACATTATAAGTCAACAGCAGTTTACAATTTGGTACTTGGCATGGAGATTCATGCAAAATATCTCCTTTTGTGTTTCAGAGAAGAAAGAAAATGCAATGAGATAGAACAACATGAGTGTGAACATATGAATTTTCATTTCTGAATAAATTATGCCTTCATATGTGGGAAAACTGACAACTGAGGAATGCTGACAACTACTTACAGTGATAGTTCACCCAAAAATGAAAATTCTGTTATTAATTACTCACCCTCATGTTGTTCCAAACCCGTAAGAACTTTGTTCATCTTCAGAACACAAATGAAGATATTTTTGATGAAATCCAAGCTTTCCGACCCTGCATAGACAGCAACACAACTACACATTCAAGGTCCAGAAAGGTAGTAAGTACATTGTTAAAATAGTCCATGTGACATCAGTGGTTCAACTTTAATTTTATGAAGTTACAAGAACACTTGTGTCCAAAGAAAACAAAAATAATGACTTTTTCAATAATTTCTTCTCTACCCTGTCAGTCTTCAACAGGCATTCACGACAGTACCAGGCATGCATTGTTATTGAATAAATTGTTATTTTTTTATTTTCAGTGCGCACAAAAAGTATTCTCATGGCTTCCATGAACTATTTTATCGATGTGCTTACTACCTCTCTTGGCCTTGAATGTGGTAGTTGCTGTCTATGCAGAGTCAGAAAGCTCTCGGATTTAATCAGAAATATTACATTTTTGTTCTGAAAAGGGGTTTGGAACAACATGAGGGTAAGTAATTGACATAGAATTTTCATTTTGGTTAAACTATCCCTTTAAAAGTTGCTGTTAATTTAGTACTTTGACTTTAATAAAAACTATTCATTTATACAGTATCTTACCAAATCAAGTACAGTATTAGGTTAAAGCATGCTTTTGTTTTTGTCTCTACCTTTACAGTTCCAGCGGTAGACTTCTTGGTTAAGATTCAGGAAGTGAAGGCTGTGGAAAGAGAGGATGCCGTGTTTGAGTGTGTTTTATCTGCTCCGTTCCCAAAGATCTCTTGGCTAGGCAAGAACATCCCCCTGGAACAGGGTGAAAAGTATGACATCTCTGTCTCAGAGGACATGCTAATTCATAGGCTGGTGGTGAAGGACTGTATGCAAGTAGACAAAGGAATCTATGCAGCTGTGGCTGGAATGAAGTCCTGTAATGCCTGGCTGATAGTGGAGGGTAAGATCAAATTCAGACATCACCCACATTTATCGGATTAATTGATAAACATGTTAAAGTGTGCTGAGCCTCGCATATCAGCCATGTGATATTCATAAACTTATATCATTGCAGTTGACACATTTAACTCCCAGAGTAGATTTAAGTAGATTTGATTCATAAATTTAAAATTAGAATCTTTTGTTCGCAGCCAAAAGTTCAAATTATTCTAATTAAATGAACACTGATTGCTGCAATTATACAGTTTCAGTATGGACCGACTTGACAAGCACTAATAAATCATTCTTTCTGAATCCGCAAAATTGACAATTTCAATAAAATACTTTAAATATAAATGAATACTGAGCACAAAAGAAAACTGATTGCTTGCATTGTTCAAATGGCCATTTATGTCCATTATATCACTGAGAGAAGGATGTACGTGTGCAGTGTCATGTAGACATCTAGCAAGTTTTCCACTCAATGACCAGAATATTAACACCTCATTCCTATGTTGGTCTGGCCTTGGAACAGCTGACCCAGATCCGAACCAGAGGGGCAAGAAGGCAGCACGCAAAACCACTCAAGCAGGAGGCGGAGGCGCAGACCTGATCAGGATCGCGGCAGAGCAACAGGAGAAACTGCAGAAGGAACGCGAGGAGAGGATGGAGAGAATGGAGCAGCTGAAACAGATTCAGGCTGAAGAGGCTGCTGCCAAGGAGGAAGAGAAACCAGCAGAGGAAGAGAAACCAGCAGAGGAAGAGAAACCAGCAGAAGAAGAGAAACCAGCAAAGGAAGGAACTGCTGCACCAGAACCGCCAAAACCAAAGGCTAAACCTAAACCCAAACCCAAACCTAAACCAGAACCCAAGACAGACTCTGAAGGCGTAGCACAAGAGCCAGAACCTGAACCAGAGGTGGAGGAGGAACACACAGAACCAGAGGAACCAGAGGCTGCTCTATCACCACCAGAGGAAGACGCACCCAGTGAGACGCCAAAAAAAAGAGTAAGGACTGGGCCCTTGGTCCCAGACACCATTATCGGTAAGATTACTGATACTGATTTACCACTTCCATTTCCATTTTTTTAATAGCTTGTGAAATAAGAAACATTTGCTCGACAATAAGACTTCACCTGTCTAGTTATATGTTATTGATTGACTAAACAGAAATGGCTCAAATGAATCATTAACTTGGGAATTGGATGTAGTCATGCTATATGGTTTTAATTTACTAAACAGAAAGGATTCAAAAGAGTCATTCACTTGAGAACCAGACTTGAGTGGTAATGCTGTACGTTTATTCTTCACTAAAAAAAATGGGGTTTTGGCTTTAATAGCCATGCTGCAAGTTTTTTTAATTCACTACACAGAATAGAGTTATTTGCTCGAGACTTCTGTGGTCGTGCAGCATTTTTCACACTGAACAGTAAGGCTGGAAACACTTTCGGAGTATTTTAGGACAGTGTTCTATTTGCATCAGCAGAAAAATTCATATGCGACAACCAGCCCTATTTTCTGTAGATCCTGCCAGTGCATAATTTTACTGAAGAACCTTGTACCTGTTGTTCAGATCCAGGAGTTCACTTCACCAGTGGACTGTCAGATGTTCATGCCATCATTGGTCAGTCAGCTGAAATGATGTGCAAACTCAGCAGTGAAAAATGTGATGGCATTTGGTACAAGGATGGGAAGGAGGTAAGCACAGTTTCTTGATGCTCAAAATCCCAGTGTAATAATTAATGATACACAATGATTGTATTTAGTAAGTAATAATTCTGTTGAAATATGTATATAGATAACAGCCACAGATGATCTAAAGGTCGTCAAAGATGGAGCTGTCCATAAACTAATTGTATCAAACTGCAAAGAGGACGACAGTGGAAAGTACCGCTTTGAGGCAGATGGACGTAAAACTGGGGCGATGCTGGTCGTTGAAGGTAATTAACATCGCATGTACATACAGAGCAGCATTTTCTGGTAAGTCAGAAACTTACTCTATTGCATACTGTGTTTCAGATCCACCAAGGATGAATCAAGATGACTTGGCTAAATTCTCAGAGCCTGTGATAATCAAGGTTGGCCAAAATGCAACTTTCAAAATGGACTTTGTAGGTCGTGAGCCAATGAAAGTGCAATGGTACAATGAGGGCGAGGAGATGCTTGATGATAATCACATCAGGATTGAGAAGTCAGACAGTCACAGTCGCCTTCTACTTGTGAAATGTCAACGCAAAGACAGTGGAGAAATAAAGCTGAAGCTCAAAAACGAGTTCGGAACCATCGAGGCCTTTTCAAGACTCATCGTTCTAGGTTGGTACTTGAAAAGCCATGTAGCATTCACATGTAATTAAGAAGAGAATGTAAAATAACCTGTCCCCAATGGAATTTGTAAATATAATCCAATTTATAATCCACGAGATGTTTGTATACAGCACGTTCTACAAAGACCATCAAGAACACAATATTTCTTTCTTGTAATTCAGATAAACCCACTAACCCAGTGGGACCAGTTGAAGTACTAGAAGCCTCAGCATCTTGTGTGGAGTTCAAGTGGAGGTCCCCAAAAGACGATGGCGGATCTCCTATAAAAAACTACTACATTGAGCGTAACCAAATTGGACGCAACACCTGGACGAAAATTGGAAATATCCCCGGAGAGCCACATTACAAGGACACTGACGTAGATCATGGAAGGAAGTACTGCTATCGCATCAGGGCCATGACTGCAGAGGGCACCAGTGATGTTTTTGAGACAAATGACATCCAGGCTGGCACCAAAGGTGAGGTTACATGTGTTTAGATCTCGAGCAGAGCATTAAGATGTAACTGAAAATGTAAGTAAACATATAAAGGACTAATCTGCTACAGCATATCCTGGACCACCATCTACACCCAAAGTGGTCAGTGCCTTCAAGAACTGCATTACTTTGGCATGGTCACCTCCCACCAACACCGGTGGAACCAACATTGTTGGCTACAATATGGAGAAACGCAAACGGGGCAGCAACTTATGGGGTCAAGTGAACCCCCCTGATGAGCCAATCAAAGGTTTTCTTCACATTTTTTAGATCTCAAAGTGATTTTCATCTGCCATTTAGTGATTTCTTTGAAACATGCTAGGTTTTACTTACACTTGTTTACTCATTGTCATCTTTAAGGCAAACAGTATGATGTGAAAGATGTCGTTGAAGGAATGGAATATGAATTCCGTGTGTCCGCCATCAATTTCTCTGGTGCTGGAGAACCAAGCACACCCTCTGAATTTGTGATAGCCAGAGATCCAAAAAGTAAGTCAACAACACTCAAATGATTATCACATTGACACATTTTATGGTACAAGATGCTGGATGTTCAAAATCTGCTGGAATAAAGCACAAAGGAAAAAGACAAAAAATAATAATTTTACAACTGAACTACCCTGACCTTTCTCTACTTCAATTTGGGATTTCAGAACCCCCTGGTAAAGTCATTGACCTGAAAGTCACAGATTCCACCTATACCTCTTTGTCTTTGAGTTGGACTAAACCAAAGGAGGAGGAAGGTGTCCAGGATGAAGCTAAAGGTTATTTTGTGGAATTAAGGCCAGCTGAGAACACAGAATGGGGTCGCTGCAACTCCAACCTACTCATTACAACTTCCTATACAATTCTTGGTCTCAAATCGATGGCTATGTACTGGGTCCGAGTGGTTGCAACCAATGAAGGAGGTGATGGGGAACCACGAGATCTGGACAACTACATCATTGCCATGCCTCCACCTGGTATAAATTGAATATATGCTTATAATGTGTACACCAACAGTGTGAACACACTTTACATTTCTTGATTTTAAAATTTAAATTGCATTCATGAATTTTACAAAGGCTGTTATCCAAAGTGATGAAGACTTATTTTTATACTTGTTTATTTTACTATTAATCTAAATTTTGGAAAATAGTACTAGTAAAAATGTGCATGTGTCCAAAACCCACTGCTTTATTTGTTTCAAATATTTAATAATCATTTCTAATCTTAATCATTTCTTAATTAGCATTCTTTTTTTTTTTACGGTAAATATTGTTACATCAACATTAATTTGCTACTTCTCCAACCTCTTTTTCAGTAAGGCCAAATTTCACCAACCGGAAAATGAAGAGCTTTATGGTTGTGAGAGCTGAAAATTCTGCTCGAGTCAACATAAACTTTGAGGTATTGCAATGCTACAGAACAAAATTGTGATATTTACTGTCCTGATTTTAATAAAATATTAACTCTCATATGCAGGCATCCCCAATGCCAACTATAATTTGGCTGAAAGATGGAATGCCTGTGTCTAAACGTGTGACCGTGAGCAATACAGATGGGATGTCCCAGCTCCTGATTCCCAGTGCTGAGCGCTTTGACAGTGGAATATACACCATCATAGTCAAGAACATAGTGGGTCAGGAGACGTTCAGTGTTGAGATCAGAGTGACAGGTGAGAGAGCCAACCACATCAGGCCTGAAATCTCATTTTCTTACTGCAATTTTGCACACAGAATGCGTCTCTGGATAAACATACTTGTTTGTCCTGGAACAACATCAACCAATCAGATTTTAGAGTTAGACTAAGTGCTGAGACTTCAGCAATTTCACCCTGATTTCGGTGATTGTTATTATCCGTTCCAGGAAAACATGTTTATCAAGGAACACATCCTACTTGGCAAAATCTCTAAGATAATATTAAGGAATATTATGGATTGTGTGGATACCTGGCATGTTTGCAGATGATCCAAAGCCACCTGGCCCAGTGGAGCTGGAAGAAAATGTCCCTGGCACATTGACAGTTTCTTGGGAACCATCTCCTGATGAGAAACGAGATAATCACTTGCACTATATGGTGATGAAACGTGACTCCATCAAACGAACCTGGCATACAGTTGCAGACCGCTTATTCAACAACAACTTCACAGCAGTCAACATCATGCCAGGAAGGGAATATAACTTCCGCGTGTATGCCAAAAATGACATAGGCCTCTCAGAACCATCTGAGTCCCTAACATGGGGCGTTGTAAGGAAGAAAGGTGAGCTGTCTGGCACTTCTACCTCCTTCGGTCTACTCTTGATAAAGAATATTAGAGTTGAAATCAAAACTTTACATTCACCTTTTAGAATCTGCAAAATGTTAATTATAAGAAAATAAGTGTTGAATTTATAAAAATGACCCTGTTCAAAAGTTTGGCTCTTCATGCATTGTTTTTCCTTCTGAAGCATCAGTGAACATTTAAACCTTCTGTAATAGCTGCATATGAGTCCCTCAGTTGTTCTCAGATGGATCTTAAAATCATACAGTCATTGTTGGAAAGGGTTCAAATACACAAAAAATGCTGAAAAACAACAAATTTGTGGAACCTGAAGGAATTTTCTGAAGAACAGCGGGCAGTTTAACTGCTCAGGACAAACAAGGGACTCATGAACAATTATCATTTAACAAAAAAGGAGAAAAAAAAAAAAAACACAGCTGTGGATCATTTAGGCAACAACACAGTATTAAGAATCAAGTAAACTTTTGAACAGGGTAATTTTTATAAATTCAACTATTATTATTTTTTCCTGTGGATTATATGTAAACATCTTTTAAGTAAAATATCTCATTCAGGTAAGTACTAAATAAATAAAAAAACATGCATTGTGTATGATCCCTCTTATTTTGGTAAAATAATTAACATTTTTGTAGATTCTGCAAGGTGAATGTACACTTCAACTGTAAATAAACTTGTTTTCTTATCTCCTGCAGAAAAGTTCAGCCTCAACTTAGCCCCGTCCAAAACTTGCAACTTTGACTCCGCTCCCATTTTCACGGTTCCCCTGAAGACACACACCACCCCAGAGAAATATGAGTGTTACATGAGCTGTGCGGTCAGAGGCAACCCCACACCTCATGTCACCTGGTACCGCAACAACATCAGCCTTAACACTGACACCAACTACTACATCACTAACACCTGTGGAGTGTGTTCCATGCTCATCTTGAGAGTCGGTGCCAAAGACAATGGAGAATACAAAGTAGTGGCAGAAAACTCTTTAGGCCGTGCCGAATGCAGCACACAGCTGACAATCTTAGGTATGTTGTCAGAATATGTGTGAAAACAACAGCTGTGGTTTGACTTTGTGTA
>JAHKKF010519021.1:0-47770 GCA_019740295.1 Labeo calbasu | reverse complement strand
GGTAAAAACATGCCCCTGACTCGCCTCCCCTCCTTTCCTCTAGCTTTATTGTAGTCCTACAGCAGTGCATAAAGCCAGACAGCATTCCTCTACATCCACGGAAGGAAGTCATGAGGCCTGGGATTTTGGAAAGCTTCTGTCCCTTACAAGTCTAAATTGAAACCAGTTCGCTACTCCTCCTTTAACTCGGGTTAAGGAGGCGCAGACGGACTTCATTAGAGTCACTCGGTAGTAAGGGCTCAGTTATAATCAGACTCTGTAACTTGGGCGGTGAATACTTTTTATGTTTGATAATGTGCGGGGTGATGCAATTGTGTCTATTTTTGGAGTCCTGTCAAAGCACAAACAAGAAGATAAATGTTATCAATTGACGCCACGCTTAGGCGAGCTGTTTTGAAAATGCCAGCATTATCCAAACAATATAGCGTGTGTTTGGTGCCATCCTGCCTGACCTGGGTGTCAGTCTGCTGAAGTTTCCATCATTAGCGCACCGATGTGCCGCCTGTACAGGAAAGCTTCTGAAATATCACATGGAACCTTTTTTAGATAATTTCCTCTGAGTCATGAGCTGTGCTGTCAGCTGGAGGTGAAAAAGCTGGACTCCAGTTCAAGTAAAAGATGCCCTGAGCTTTGCAAAATCACCCCAGCCAATGGTAATTCATAAAGTCTGTTCTCAAGACATCGAGCTTTCTCAGCTCATGTACCTGCTGTAAATGTGTGACGTGTATTTTCCGTATTGATGTGTATCAGGTGGCGAAAATGTTGTCCAGGTGGAGCGGGGAAGGAAGGGTGGTGGTTGGATGCGGCCCGTGGCCAAGCACAACAGCTTCCATTCCTCCCTTTCCACCACCACCTCCCACCCTCCCTCCTTTCATCATACTGATTATCCAGATTTTATTCAGCGAGATGTGAGAATTAATTTTGCTGAGCTTATCAGCAAATGAACCGACTGCCAGGAACGAGGGATATCTAATTAAACTAAAAGTAGCAGTTACTAATTCATATACACTACCATTCAAAAGTTTTGAAACGGTAAGATTTTAAATGTTTTTTTTTTTTTTAAATCTCTTTTGTTCACCAAGCCTGCATTTATTTGATCCAAAGTAAAGCATTAACAGTACAATTTCGAAATATTTTTACTATTTAAAATAACTGCTTTCTATTTGAATATATTTTTAAAATATAATTTATTCCTGTGATTTCAAAGCTGAAAAGCTTTCTTAAGAAATGTTAAAATTTGCTTTATCATCACCTTTTGATCAATTTAAAGCATCCTTGCTTAATAAAAGTATTAATTTCTATAATTTCTTTAAAAAAAAATTGTACTCACTCCAAGCTTTTCAATGGTATAATGTAAAATGATACAAAAGCTTTTTATTTTAGATGAATGCTGGTCTTTGGATATTTCTACTCAAAGGCTGTTTTAAATATTGATGATAATAATAATAATAAATGTTTCTTGAACAGCAAATCACTATATTAGAATGACTTCTGAGGAATCATGTGACTGGAGTAATGATGCTGAAAATTTTGCTTTGATCACAGGAATAAATAAAATAAAATAAAATAAAAATATTTCAAAATTGTACTGTTTTTGCTGTATTTTGGATCAAATAAATGCAGGCTTGGTGAGCAGAAGAGACTTCTTTAAAAAACATTAAAAATCTTACTGTTCAAAAACTTTTGACTGGTAGTGTACATTTTTTCATGCAGCAACTATTCTGTTTTTGAAATCCACTATTAGTTTATCGCAACAAGAAAGTCGAGTCACTCTTTAGAAAGAGTTGTTAGCGAAACTAGTCTCCTAATAAAAAGTATCAAACTGTATTGAGGATCTTTAAGGAGAGATAGCAGTTTTGTATGAATAGAGTTGGTAACGTTGAATGAAAAAGATGGGCCGTCATTTAGTAAGACAAACTCAATCTGTGGCACTCCACTTAGCTGTTTGGTGTTAGCGCTAATCTGTTGACCATCTCTTTTAAAAGAGTTGTTTAACTGTATGCCTTTCTCCTTAGGATGAAGGGTTGTTTATCCCCCCTGCCCCCTTTGCTTGCACACTGATGTAGGCCTTCTGGATTTACTGCGGCGTTTCTACAGATGCTGTGAAGTTTGCTGTCTGCAGAGTCGAGGCGCCTGCTCTGCCATTTGCATCCACCTGGCAGTTTAGTAAATTCATTAGCCAGAGGCAAGAAAACAAACACGCTGCCCTTTCCACCCTCCCACCTCCACTCTGCCTTTCCACGTTCGCTCTTTTTATTCCCCGCTGCCCTCCGCTCTGCATTTGTATTCCAGATTCCATTAGATTCTGTATGTTAATACTGTATTCAGTGGTTTGGAATGTTGGATTATAGCCGTAGCCTTCAGTCATGTTTCCACTGTCACGCTAATTAAACAAAACCCGGTATTTACTTTCGAGAAACGCACAGCAGCATGTCTGTTTAGCATTTTGAGCAGAAATTTTGTATCGTAAATGCATTTAAATAAGCCCTCAGTTTTGAGAAGTTGTAATGAAGGTTCCCGGAGCCGTCTGATGTAATATATTTAGCATACCGTGCAGACCGCAAAACTGCGAGTCACAGCGGCTCTGAGTCAGAGCGATTCCCAACAGGGCAACGCTGGATTCCTGACCCCACGTTGGGTGCTATATCGTGGCTCAGGGACTGTGCTGGGTGAAAATGTGGAAGTTATAAACGTTTTCGCTTGTCTTCGTGTTAGTGGTTAACCTGAGTGAAAATGTTTAGGTGGTGTTACGAGACGTCAGAGAATTCAGTGATATAGTAAGTTCTCAGCTGTGCATTATCACCACAGACTACAATTCAGGCTCTGTGGTCTGATGTGTGGGGTTTGTCGTTTGGGTTGTGCTAGTTCGGAACGAGCCGAGCATTGTTAACAGCCTAACGGCTGAACCTCGTTATTTCGCCTACTTGAGATACACCGCAAAGACCAAAGCCTGTTATTTGAGGGAATTCTTAACTAGAATATGGTTGGATTTTAATTACTGTCCTCACAAGGTCTTGTGTGTGAGTGGAGGTGGGCGGCCTCGGTGGATTTGGTCACTGTGTTGTGGAGCAGAAGTAGGTTGGGCTTCAGGAAACTCCCTGTAGTGTCAGAAGCAATCGGGTCTAAGCCAGTATTAATTAAAGGATCTGGACTGGGCCGAAGGGAGGGGGCGGTAGGGGGGTGTTCAGTCACATAGGCTTCTGGGTCACACACACTCACGCACGGACCTCGACAGCCTCAAAAACAGATTTTTCTTCATTTCCGTAAAGAGGTTTTTGTATTGACGCTCTAAGAACTAGAAATATATATCAAATATTTTTTTAAGACTTGCCACTGGTAACACTTACACATTTGCGCTAGTATCTGGCTTGATACAGAGCTCTAGCTAAACGTCAGTCATGCGTGCGGCATTTGAATGGCCGTCCTGTTGATATTAGCTGTTTAGATGCTATTAGTGCAGGTCTGGTGGAAACATTCATGCCTGAGAGAGTCTGAATCCTGCTTAAATGTCTAATAGTGCTGTAAATGCACACGGTTCATGACAGGTTTCACTGACCCAGGGTCAGCACGAGTGTCACAGTCTCTTTGTTAAGTAATGGCAGTGCCCGTTTCTGTGTCTTTTCTGGGTTCAGGGTGTTTTAGAGGAGAGGGGGACACCGTGAAAGAGGCACCTCTCATTTGTTCCGTGTCTAACCGACAATTCAAGCATGTGAGTTTATCAAGACAATTTGTGCCCAGGGAAATGTGATTCAAAACATTTGTCTTATTTTCCTTTCTGTAAACACACATAATTGTGTATTTCTTTTTTAATCAGTCACTTTTACTAGATCAAAATCATGATTTCTCAAGTTTTCAGAAGCACATACAGGAGATGCTACAGAATCACATGCAGTACCAGGTCCGAACACTTGAGGGCGAGGTAAACTAATCAGGCTTGTTGAGGAAGTGTTTGGGATTAAATAGACTTGCAACAGAGTAAACAGTCCTATAGTAGGGATGGCTAATTCCACTCATTTTATTTAGGTTCAGTACTTTTTAAACCGGCCAATATTGAAACCAGTACTTCAGTACTTATACCGGAAAAAAGTCTGTGATTCTGTGGATGAAGTGAGTAATTATAGCCATTAAACAGCTAAAATGAATTCAAAATGCATTATTTACATTTGAATTTGCATAAACAAAAGTATCCTAATTTATTTTCCATTTATTAACGGCAATTATGGAACATATGGAATTTTTCTTTATTCACTCTGAAGCATGAACCACATTAAATGTTAAATAATAGTCATTAATTAGTTACGAGTTTAATGTAAAACAAAATATATGTCAATAAATATTATAATATACAATATTATGATATGTGTCCCTGGACCACAAAACCAGCCATAAGTAGCACGGGTACATTTGTAGCAATAGCCAACAATACACTGTATGGGTTGAAATTATCGATTTTTCTTTTATGCCAAAAATCTTTAGGATATTAAGTAAAGATCATGTTCCATTAAGATATTTTGTAAATTTCCTTCTGTAAATATAACAAAACTTAAGTTTTGATTAGTAATATGCATTGCTAAGAACTTCATTTGGACAACTTTAAAGGAGATTTTCTCAGTATTTTTATTTTTTATTTTTGCACCCTCAGATTTTAGATTTTCAGATAGTTGTATCTTGGCCAAATGATACACCATCTGAAAGCTGAACAAATAAGCTTTTCATTGATGTGTCGTTTGTTAGGATAGGACAATATTTGGCCGAGATGCAACTATTTGAAAATCTGGAATCTGAGGGTGCAAAAAATCTAAATATTGAAAAAATCGCCTTTAAAGTTGTCCAAATTAAATTCTTAGCAATGCATATTACTAATCAAAAATTAAGTTTTGATATATTTATGGTAAGAAATTTACAAAATATATTTTGGCATAAAAGAATATATGATGATTTTGACCCATACAATGTATTTTTTGGCTATTGCTACAAATATACTCGTGCTACTTAAGACTGGTTTTGTGGTCCAGGGTCACAAATATTGTCCAAACAAACCATACATCAGTAAAAATCTTATTTATTCAGCTTTCAGGTGATGTATAAATCTCAATTTCAAAAAATGGACCCATATGACTGTTTTGTGATCCAGGGTCACATATGTTCTGACATTAACATGCAAAAATTATCTGAGTCATTCCAGTGCCATTTGTTTAATCTGGGCATGTACAAAACCCTGATTCCCATCATGTGCATCAGCTCCAGGCTACTGGACAGATGGATGGTATGGGAAAATCTTACCTGAGTCTTTCTCTGTCTATGAATTCTCACTATTTGTTCTGTGTTCAGTTGTTCTGTTCAAAGAGACACATGGGCTGCCTTCATATCCTCAAAGCTGGAGACAGAGTCTTTCTGACCCGTATCCTCCCTACGCTGGGCCTCAGCCACCTGTGGTGAAGCTAGACCATCCATCTTTCCCCTACACACACACACACATGCTGCTATGGGCTGTGCCCTGCAGTCATTGCGTAAGCGTCATGATGTCTTAATGTAAGAGTTAAAGAAATAGTCTCTCAAAAATAACAATTCGGTCATTATTTACTCACCTCCATGTTGTTGCAAAACCATATGACTTTTTATCTTTTGTGAAACAAATAGAAAAAAATCTTCGCGCTGTTCTTGTCCTTTCAGTGAACTCACAAAGTGTCCAGGGGTGCTCAAAAAGAACAAGACAGCACTTTTAAACTAGTCCATCAAAGTGTACTATATTTCATATCTTCTTAAGCAATGCAGTAAGTTTATGTTAGGAATAGTCTAAATTTGACACCACTATTGCTAAAAAACTATGGCTCTAAAACAGAGGTTGCGCTAGACTTCAACATTGTCCGTCATTTTGACGGACAGGGTCGTAAAAATTCCATCATAATCTATTATTACCTGTCATTTTAATTTTCATATTTTAATTGGAATAACACATTTAATTGTTTTTATTTTTGTTCACATTTTTAATCATTAAACCTACAGTACAATAGCACAATGTTTAAAAACAACGAAATATGCTAGGGCTGGGTAAAGAAAAGATAAAAATAATCGATTTCTTGACTTTAATAGATTCTCATTGTAATTTAAATGAACCAATATCGATTCTTAAATCACAATCGATCTCTTGGTCTATGCTGTTTTCAGTTGATGAATGGACAGTACATAGTGCGTCTTCCTTCCAATAAATGGCAATATGCTAGCCTTTGTGTTACTTTTGATATAAAACTAAGTCTCAGATGTCAAATTCTGTCAATTTCCTTAGGAAATTCAAGCAATAAATACCTTTTTGGTGCTCTTTAATGTGGCGTCATAGATCGTTGTAGCGTCTGTCTACTGGCCTGTGCATAATCAAACGCATAGGAAAACATTCGTGATAGTTTCGTTTTTGTTCTGTATCCCGTGCTCTGCTGCCAGACTGGAGCGCGCTCGCCACCAACTGGACAGGGGTGGGAATTACAGTTACATTTTTACAATAGATCACCCTCGGTGTAATCTGTAAAAATGACGGATAGTCTTCAGATTTTTCTGTCACTGATTAAAAAAAAATTCTGTCAATGACGGAGAATTTTCGGTTAACGCGACCTCTGCTCTCAAATCACTGTTGAGCATATAGATGTTCCAAACCTGGCACGTGAACACCAATGTAGTCTTATAACCATTATGGCATTTTATTAAGTTTAAATGTGTATGCATATATATATATTATATTATGGAAAAGAGCAGCTTGAACATTCTTCAGAATATCTTCTTATGTATTCCACCAAAGAAAATGAGTTTGCATTGACAAGAGGGTGAGTAAATAATTAAATGGCACGTTTTTTTATGACATATACTCCATATTATGTGTTTCAGAATATATTAAATTTAAACAAATATGCCAAAAAATTGGAATATGGAAGAAACGGTTTCTCTTGTTTCTATTCTTCAAAAGTCATGATATGTCCGTCTGGTTTATATGTGTGTGTGAAGGGTGCAGATTGTTACGGCAGTCAGATGGCAAGTGTTACGCCGTGTTTAAGAGCCAATCTCTGGCGCCGGCATGCTCATCCCTGCAGGTCGCAGTCCGCTGGGCTTTAGTCAGGTAGGCCCTCCATAGAGAGATGACTACAAAGGGCTCAGATCTGTCCATATGGCGGAGGGACTGAGCTAGGCGTGCGTTTGAGGTGCTTTGGAGTGCAGCCAGAAGAGTTGAGCGTGGCGTGGAGGCGGCAGGGCCTGTCGAGAGTAGAGGTATGACAAAGCAACGCCTGTCTGAGGCTGAGTGAGCGTGTGAGAGTCTGTGTGTGTGTAAGTTTGCTTCCTTTGACATGGCATATAGGTTATATTTGTTTAGCCACCTGTGTGTGGGTGCATGCAAGAAAGTGTGGGTGCGTGCTGCATTTTTAAATGCACGCACCTGCGTATTCGTAATGCACTCTGGATTAGTGAATGGACCCTTTGGGGCGTAACTTGTCTTAAACCTTTTGTGGTGAAGACATGAGTACTTCAAACACTTATTGATATGAGGTGTTCTATTAATTTTTAAGCTACTGGACTTGCATATTTGCACATTTTCATATTTAGAAATGTTTCAGTATAGCATCACAGTCACTGTGAATTGCGTCCACACTGCTGACATGTTTACCTGTTGTAGTTTATATGTTTTGTGAACAAAATAGACACTGACAGTCAAAATACATCATCTTAGAAGAGCAAAGAAGAAGTAAATGTCACTATTTCTGTAAATTATTTATTTATTTATTTATTGAATATTGACTGAATATTGATTTAGGGCCCTATGAAATTTTTTCAAATTCACTTTTCTTCCATTTAAATTTTTCCAGATTCCGTTTTAGACTTTTAAATTACACTTTATTCATCAAAAGAAATGTCTAATTAATTGAAATCATGAAACATACACAATTTAACTGCAATTTATTTAAAGTTTTTTTTTTTTTTTTTTTTAAATAAATTTTTAAGGCCCTATGAAATACTTCTTTTTCTCTCTCTCTCTCTCTCTCTCTCTCTCTCTCTCTCTCTCTCTCTCTCTCTCTCTCTCTCTCTCAATTTCAGGTTTGTTTTTAAAAAATTCTGTTTTCCATTTAATATTCTTGATTCCATTTGAATTATTTCATTAAATTTAATAATCAAAATGTATGTTTATGTGTTTATGTACTCCTATATTGAGGTGGCAGAGGCTGAAAACACTGTGAGCGCCACACGCCACACAGTATGTGTGTAGTAAACAAAACTGCGCGTCTGTGCCATTCATTCACACAGAGACACGCGGAACACGCAGCATTCATGTAGTGCTGGGCAACGATTAATCGCGATTAATCATATCCAAAATAAAAGTTTTTGTGTACCATAATATGTGTGTGTACTGTGTATATTTATTATGTATATATAAATACACACACATGCATGTTTATATAAGATATAAGATAAATGGTATGTTTATATATTAAATGTTTATATATAATATGAATTAAATGAATATAAATATATACATGTGAGTAGATGTAAATATTTTTAAAACATATATTGTATGTGTGTGTCTTTATGTATACATAATAAATATACACAGTACACAATACATATAAACAGAAACTTTTATCTTGGATGCGATTAATCGTGATTCATTTTTGCCCAGCATTAGATTCATATTTATGTTCTTTATACATTAAATTTCATTTTATCACTGGATTTCACAATTCCAAATGCATTTCCGCATCATGTAACCCATAGAATGGTTCCCAACATTGTTTTGCATTATTTGCGAAAGTAATAGACATCCAGTTTTTTTAAAAAGTAGAAACGTAGAAACATTCTGTCAACCATCAACAGTGCCTTAGCGTCATGATGGTGAATCTTGCACACATTTTCTGAAGAAAATATAAAAATGTCACTTTTTATAGTGATTTTTGGTCCTCTAAGTCATGTATGTCATCTAATGTCTTTTGTAGTTGATTTGAGTGTGTGGGAGTGAGAAAGAGAGTGTCAGGCATGCAGAGCTTCTGGCAGCGACTCGTCAATCTTAGCACTGCTGTTTAAAACAAACGCTAATCAGTCAGCCCTCTCAACCTGTGTCAGTCTCTCTCGATCCCTCCCCGTGTTTAAAGAGACAGTCACACTGATCTCTTGTTCCTCCCGTCTCTTTCTCTGTCCTCCACTCACTGCTGTGCCCAGAACAATCCCAACCACACCGCTCAAATCACACTGTTTGCCAAACAATTACCACATTTGTTCGTCTCATGCGAAGGCTGACTGTCAGTGAAATGTAGAATTACTAATCTTAGGCTCACCCCATCCAATTTTTTTCTCATTTTATTTGCTTTCATCGTAATTTAAAGTTTTATTTCTTATAATAACCTAATCATTTGGTTTTAATATATCTATTCTATATTAGAGCAAATAAATGAATGAAAGAAAGAAGCTAGTAAATAACTAAATGAAGGAACGAAGAAAAAAATGAATGAAACCTCAAAAAAGAAAGAATTAATCCCAAAAGGAAATGATTCAATCAATTTAATGAATCAAACAAAGCTGCATTACTAAAAAAAAACCTGCTATACACAAGGTCCACTTTTATCAAAACACATTTTCAATACCACCCTAAATTACTTCGCAAGAGATTTTCAGGAACCCCCGACTGAGAAACGATCTGAAGAGAAGTAATGGTATTCAAAATAAAGAAATATTGATGTTATGTAAATGCAACTCGTAATATAATATCGTAAGCAATCCAGCATCATTAACAGTTGTTGACACTCCAACACAGTACGTAGTTGGAGATTAATATCGGGAATTCTTTTGGCCGCGATAATCATATAGTGAAAATTTGATGTCAAGACAGCCCTGCCTCCACCTAGCGCACAATATTTCCCTGCAGCACCTCAGCGAGCAGTCATAGATGCTCAGCGCCTCAAACAGGCCGACACCTCGCAGCCCCCGCTGTCAGGTTAGTGAAAGGCCCGGGTCTATTTGCATGAAATAAATAAAACCGATTGCTCGTCAAGCGTGCTGCAGTGGCAAAAGGTTTCTACTCCCAGATGCAGTCTCCATCTGTGCCTCGACCACCCCGTTCTGTCGCGTTACCTCTTAAATAATTTCACTGGGGCAGTACTTTTATTAACACAATGTTTTCTCGCTCTCTTTGTCTCGCGATCTCTCTCCCTCCTCGTTCTTTTCCTCTCCACTTAAGTTGCGTCCCACTGTGAGGACATTTTATCTTAACATTGGATGGCCCTGATCACATCGGTTTGGAACTATAGGCGAGTGGATGTGGACTAATTAATAAAGTGTTGGATAATGATCGGTGAACATGGCGAGGGGCTTCTCTCACCGTTGTAGCTGATGAAAAGGATGAGGTTTATTAGCGCTTAGAGAAGAGACTGACCCACTCAACTTCTCTCTCTCCCTCTTTTTACTCTCTGAAAACGCCCTGTCTGCCCTCGCAGTTGAGGGTTGAACCGAAGGGATGGTACACGCACCCACACACACGAGAACCCAGCGCCTCCACTGTGATTTAGAGTGCCTCAGATAATGAAGCCATATAAGCCTGTTATTTGCTGTTTTACAGCTTGTTTTATGAAGGTGAGCTGACAAGCACCGTCCATAATGGTTCCTGTCAGTTAAACTGACAGCATTACCAAGAGAAAAGAGCCCAAAGAAATTCAGCGCTCCAGAGAATAGCCGGCCTCTTTATGTGGGCTGCTCTCCTTTGATGGCCATCAGGCTGCAGGCTATCATTTTACATTTTACGCCGACTGCTATTGTCAAGAGACCATTATTGCTGCTGAACTCTGGTTAAATTCACACCTTGCCACTAATCAATTACAGCGTTGATCCATTAATCAGCTAAAGTGAAAGGAAAAAGAAAGAGTCGTGGGTTAAAAGTAGGCTCCTCTTGCCTCGATCGCCAGGACCTTTTGACTGGGAATGTGCAAGTTGGGATGCTGTCTGTCATCGTCAGCCGGGGGGAAACGGCAGATCTTAGTTAGCTCTGTGATTTTTGCTATAAGCATAAATGACAAAATGATTGTCATTATTATTTTCTAGTTACTGATGCTTGCTAAGGCAAGAATTACTATTAGGGTGGTCGTTTTTGAACAAAATTCTAATTCATAAATTCAACATGTGTCAAACAGTTGCAGTCTGTTACTTTTCTAAGTGATCAGATGATGAAACTGGTAGCAAAACATCCCTTAGAGATCCCCAGAGACTCTATGATTCTTTGAATGAATCTTTGAAATATGATTCTTTCCTCAGATTGACAGCAATTACATTCATGTTTGTTTATAGTTTTAATGCATTCCAGTTTAACTTAAAGTGATAGTTCACTTAAAAATGAAAATTCTGTCATCAAAATTCTGTATGACTGTTTGACTTTTTTTTTTTTTTTTTTTTTGTCCGTTGGACCAGGACATTGAGACAGGTTTCAAAATACAGTTGAGGTCAAAAGTTAACATACACCTTAATTATTAACACTGTTAATTATTTTACCAAAATAAGAGGGTTCATACAAAATGTATGTTATTTTTTATTTAGTACTGACCTGAATAAGATATTTCACATAAAAGATGTTTACATGTAGTCCACAAGAGAGAATAATAGATTTTCCAACAGTGACTGTATCTACCTTTTCACACATGTGCAACTATTACAGAAGGATCAAACACTCACTGATGCTTCAGTAGGAAACACAATACATTAAAAGCCGGGGGTGAATACTTTTGGAATTTGAAGATCAGGGTAAATTTAACTTATTTTGTCTTCTGGGAAACATGATGTAAGTATCTTCTGTAGCTTCTGAAGGGCAGTACTACATGGAAGAAAAAGATATTTAGGCAAAGTAAGAAAAATATACACATCTTCATTCTGTTCAAAAGTTTTCACCCCTTAATGCATTGTTTTTCCATCTAGAGCATCAGTGAGCATTTGAACCTTCTGTAATAGTTGCATATGAGTCCCTCAGTTGTCCTCAATGTGAAAGGGTAGATGCAGTCGTTGTTGGAAATACATTAAAATGTTGAAAAACCAAAGGATTTGTGGGACCTGAAGGATATTTCTGAAGAACAGCGGGCAGTTAAACTGTTCAGAACAAACAAGGGACTTATCAACAACTATCACTAAACAAAAAATCATTAAGGTAACAACGCAGTATTAAGAATCAACAGGGTCATTTTTTTTTGTAAATTCAACTATTTTCTCTTGTGGACTATAGGTAAACGTCTTTTATGTGAAATATCTTTTGCAGGTCAATACTAAATAAAAAAAAAAGAACATGTATTTTGTATGATCCCTCTTATTTTGGTAAAATAATTAGCATTTTGCAGAGGTGCATTCTGCAAGGTATATGTAAACTTTTGACCTTAACTGTATCTTCAGTCATACAGGTTTGGACTGACATTAGAGTGAGTAAATGAGGTAAACCGTCACTTTGTTTCCCTTAACAAGTTTAAAATAAAGTAGTTTTATTTGCATATCACAAGTTCTAAGGACAGGCACGTGCAGAACATTTCAAAGCCCGTTATGCATATCTCAAAATTAGTTCTTTCTGTATGCATATCAGCATTAATCTTTCAGGCTGGGGCTGTGTGTTAGAGCATGCAAATGACCCAGTGCGAAGGGGAGGCGGCCATCGTTTGGAGAGATTTTATAAAAACATGTCAAACAAATCACTCCCCCCTCTCCTCCTCGCCGGCTTGCGTTCAGATGCTCTCAGTCTTGGAGGTGACACGATTTAACTGTAAATGAAGCCCTGCCACCCATTAAAATGGACAACGCACACTGGTTGTGGTAAAAGAATCTTTTCTGTTCCAACAAAGTGTCGGGAATAAGCAGGGGAAATGTTAGTGGAGGGCATGATAATTATAGATGAGACTTATTTATTTATGTCTGGAGTCACGAGGGCCTTTTTATCCGGACGAGATGAAGGCGATCAGCTCTTTAAGAGTCGTCCACATGTTGAATAGGCGAGTGGGTGGGGATGAGTGTTTCTCCGGGGGTTAAAAGCTAATTGTGTTGATGCACAAAGAGGCACTTCAAAAGTCCTGGAAAAGAACAGAGTGGAGCGTCAGGAATAGCGGCGCTGTGGCAGAGCTCGCACTGTGGGAATGCATCAGAGATCGAGCTTCACCTTTTAAAGTGCCTAGAGAGACAGGAGCGACTTCCTCCCTCTTATTCTGCCTCTTTCTTCCTGAATATTCCCGTCTTTCCCCAAATAAAACAAGCCCCTCCTATCTTTTCGCATCTCCTCCTGTCAGATTCTCTGACTGTTGCTGTTTTCTTCACTTTTCTGGCTATACTTTGCTGTCAGTCTGGCGTTGTTCCTCTCGCTCGTCCTTTTGCCCCTCTGGGACAATCTGGCCCCTCAGCCATCCAGCAGTTCCTTGTGGGTTTTTTTCTGAAGTGGGGAGGGAAGCACTTCTTGTGTAGATTTTTCGGTTCTTCAGTGTGTCACTTGGCCGTGAGTGCCATTGTCTAAGGCTCCTTTTCTCCATGCCCCTCTGCCGCAACGAGTTGTGTCTTTCCCTCATGATCAGCACTTTTGTTGCCTTTGTTTCTGGCTGTACCTCAGAAGTCCATCTCCCCTTTTATGTCCCTCCCATTCAAGCCGAAGGGAACAGTTGTGCTCTGTTGTGGAGATGTTCCACTGGATTTTCACCAGTGGGGTTTCCTTTCAAACCCTTCAAAGTGCTACAATGGAGCTCCAAAGGCCTGAATGGCTATTGCCGAGTGCACACTCTTAGTAGGATCCCTTATTTTGTTTTCCCGGAGTCAATAAAAATGCTAAGTTAAAAGCTAACCCCGTTGCCCTCCCCACACCCATCGCTTGCTCCCTCCTTTTGAAGGACCCTTCTCAATTATTTCTAAAGAAAAATTAATGGGAAAATTTTCAGTGTCGTTCCCGCTGTGGATAACAATCGAACGTAGCGCTCTGTTTCTCGCGTTGGCGCATTGGTCGAAACTTTCGTTTTTATGACGCTTATTAGCGCGCACATCTGCAGAAGTTCTTTCGGGACCCGGTAACTTTCAACAACAGGTCGCCGTTATTATTTTGCTATGGTGTGATGGATTGGATATAGACGTTCCTCGTGCTGAAGGCGGGCAGTCATGAGTCTTTGGTCCAGGAAACAAAAACACTCTGATGCTTGACAGCTGAGCCGTCTGTAGTCTGAGCCTTTGTGCGGAGAAGAATTAGAGCTTAGAGTTTGCGGTTTGTCAGCCATTGTGTGTGTGCAGCTTTGCGAAAGAGAGAGAGTGAGCAAGCCTTTTCCACAAGGATTACAGGTAGACGCGTAGGCCAGCGCACATAACTGCTATGACTTCACCCTCATTGTGCAGATTAGGGCGTAAAATCCACTCTAATGAGGCAGCGGCAAGGGGAACGACGGAGGAGCAGAGAACACGCAACTACTGGGATACTGTTGCCAGGGTCACCAGCCACCAGCTGATCCTGTTACGAGAGGATCAGATGTGTCTGTCAGTCCAAAGAGGGATTGGAACGGCAGGGAAGGAGGGAGCTAAGGTGGCAAAAGAGAGAAGAAAGTTTCACTTTGCCTCTCTGACTCTCGTCAGTGCCCCACGGTTAATTTGGCCACATATTTTAGCACCGGCACCTTGTGTCTTCTGACTGGAAAACAAGGCCGATCCCATGCTGAGAAGCAGCTTTTATTGGGATTGTTTTAGCCTGGTGCCAGGAGGAGGTGGGAGGGCAAGACAAGGCCTGGAAATGGGATAAATATTGATGACTCCTTGACCGTTTATTTCTCCACCGTCTTCCGAACTTATTTCATGTTTATGCATCACGCCATTGATTTGTTTTTGTTGCCTTTTTTTTTTTTTAACCTTCTGTTTCATGCACTCCCTCCCACCCCATTCCTAAATTTAATTTAAAAGCCCAAACACGACAGTTCCTGGAAATAGTTTGCATATTAAAAAGATGCTGATTATCGCAGAGTAGAAACACAAATCTTTAATTTTGTGCATTTTAGACACAGCTACTGCTGTTGCTGCCAGACGCTGGAAATAATTGTGAAATCTGCATATTGAAAGAGCTGCGGTTGACAGTGCTTATATGAGATGGGGAAGGGGGGGTTAAATTGGACAACATATTTATCCATGGTGCCGTGTCCAGGACTGTTTATGAATACATGAAACACAAGGGTTCAAAGGCTGAAATTCAGTACTGTAGGAAACAGACAAAACAGAGGAGAAATCTTTGTTTATTTTGTCTGAAAATTACTTATGCTGTTGTCTAAAAGGCTATTTTATTTTTGTTACCATCGTTTGATTTAACAGCCCTTTCAAAGTGGAAGATTTGGCCTGTTGGGGTTTTTTTTGTCAGCGCAAGTTAAGAAGAAATGCTGGTCTTTTTGTTTTATCATAAAATACAGATGCAAGTTGCATCACAGGACTGCTGCACTTATTATTTAAAATGTCACCAACATGTTTTTAGCCAGAACGAACACAGTGGGCGGTTAAACGAGTGCATTCTTAGTTTGTGCGGCTAGCTTACAGTATCATTAGGAAAAATATAATAGCTACTTATGTCAGCATTAAAGTCGTGCAGTAAATCTTCACATCATGTCTCCTGGTAAGTTGGCATTTTGAAAGTGATGGTATTCGACCCCATACATTCTCAGACCTCCTACTTGAGGTCTAATCTCAAGTTTAGAAGAGGAAAAGAAACATCTGAGATTAAATAAGAACATCTGAGGCTGCAACGATTCTTCGATTCTGTTGAAGTATTCGATTTAAAAAAAAAAAAAAAAAAAAAAAAAAAAATCATCGACTACATTTTGCCCGTGTTGAGTAATCGGCGAAATACCGGAAGTGGCGCATTCCACATATTAAACCCATTTAAGAATCATTATAAAGCATAGCGCTATTAAGAATTCACAAACGTTATGATTCAATTAAATAAATATATTTGATGCCGGTGTAATATGTGCGCTTTAATTATTTACATGCGTGTAGGTTACATACGTGCGTGTCAGAGCATCTCCATTCACAGTAAATGCTGCTACACAAACTGTTGTCATTTACATGTGTGAAGCATCTCAAACTCCATCTCTGCATATTTGGGTTTATTATAACGTAAGGTAAATCATTTATAAACCCAACGCAAACACAGGAGAATACATCATTATCTTTCTCAATATGCTAACGCGATTCCAAAATAAAAGTTTCAACCCTCACTCTGAGTTTACAGGTTTTGATGTCCACATATTCAAGAAATTACAGTGCCTGTAGTGTTTTTATCATAAAGAAATAGCCAAATTAAAGATTAAGTGGATATTTTAATTAAATGTTGCTGAGTCAATATTAAACACAGATTAGATCCGCAGTAATTTGTAAAAACAATCGTCAGGCCGTTTTGTTCAGTAAAACCATGTGAGTACTTTTGAATTAATTTGAACTAATTATTATTACCTCATTGCTATTATATATGTATTTTAAGTCATTTAGGCTATTGTTCAGTTAGGTCTATTTTATTACTACAAAAAATGTAATTATAATTATCCGATTATTCGATTAATCATCAGAATAATCAACAGATTATTAAATAATCGTTAGTGACAGCCCTAATCTGAGAAATGTTGCTGATCAGCATTTCTTTTTAGATGCAGCAGTGCAGTAGGACAGTAATAACTGAGCAGAATCGATGTCCAACGAAACCACCAGAGGTTTTTGTATTCTGTCTTGGTCCTCTTATATAGGGAAGCCAGACTTACATTTAATGAGGACCAGGCCTGTCTAGAAGCATATAAAAGCAGCAAAGAGCAGAAAACCTCAGAACTCTCACCAGTAAATCCACTAACTGCTAAGCTAACCACCCTGTTATCATAGCCTTTTAAGTCCAGAAAAGTGCGGACTGCAGAAATGTTGTCTCCATCAGGGATGGCTGAACTTATAAAACGTATATCATAGTTTAATGACAGGGAAAAATGCCGGACAGATGTAACAATAAAACGGTCCAGATTGCGTATCTCGGAAGCACTGTACAGATCTGGCCGGGAAGGCCGGCCTTCTCCAAATGGTTCCAGAGCTGCCGTAGTGCCGTAATAACATTTATTGCTTCTTGTTTTTATTGCCCATGGTCTGTGTTGCTTTTTATGTGAATTATTGTACACTTAATATTGGCCACTTGAGTTACTCCTACGCGTATTAATTTCTGGGTTTTCTTAGCTAAGTGCGGATCCAAATGAGAAGTGGGCAAATCATGTAATCAAATAAATCACTGGGAGATAAGCTCATTTTCCTGCAGTGACTTTCGTGAATGAATTAGTATGTTGAAAGTTGGTATAAAAATCTCATTAGCCATTGTTAAACAGGATTCCGGTTGGTTTATAATGTGAGCGTGGTATGCCACAAAGTTTTATGACTTTCATGGCTAAGTAAGCCAACATTGCAAACTACTGCATAAGCTAATACTAATTACATCTGCAGTGTTTGCATTGCTATTATATAGCGTCGATACACTATTATGAGCCGTGTGAAAAACATTTAGTCCGCAAACATTTTCTTTAAAGAAAAGACGAGCTGTAATTTCTTTGTAGGATGTGGCTCAGAGAGTCTGTGTGAATAAGAACCTCTGTCAAGTAACGTGGACATTTATTATTTTTTCTTTTCCTTTGGTTGGTCTCTGTCAATCAGTTCCTCTACCTGAGAATTAAATTCCCAAGTCAGAATGAATTATAATACTCTGCGCTGAATAAAGACCCCTTAAAATGAAATGGATTTGAAATGTGCTAAGTGGACTTCGAAGCACTGACCTAACTAATTTGAATAGGGTTTTCTATGTCCATTATCCAATTTTTATTAAACCCATTGCTTTCCATTTTTATCATAATTATGGATTCGGAAAAATTAAGATGGGGAATCATCTCCAAAACACCATAAATTATATAGTTTTTTGCAACACAGGTTACCAAGCAAAAATGCTGCTGGAAATCCATTCAGTTTATTTATTCAAATTAAAATCCATAAAGAAAACTTTAAGGCCGTCGGTTGCCATCTGATTTCATTGTGTGGATAAATAATACCACATTTTTTGTTTCACAAAAGAAAGTCAGTCATAGAGGTATTTTTGGGTGCACTTTCCCTTTAAACATGATGAATATACTGTAGGAGGAATGAGAGTGTGAGAAGCATGACATGATCATCCATTTGCATGTATGTTGTCGTGCATCTCGTATGAAATCTTTTATTAGAAGCCTGATGGTTATGCATGTATTAATATGACCATGACATGGACGTGTGCGTGTCTACAGCACACGAACACACAGCAAGCGTCCTCCCCTGCTGCACACACATCATCACGCTCTCTCGCGTGAGAGGCCAGCCGCTTGGTTTCCAAACCGCCACCCTCGGAGAACAGCAAAAAACCTTTCCTGAATTTACCGACTTGTCTTTCCCTCCTCTATCTCTTTCAAACATAAAAGAGAGAGTAACAACTAAACAAAGCAAACTCCTCTCTTTCCCCGTGGCAGCTAGGTTGCAGCAAAGTGAAACCCCTACTGTGTTTAAAAAGGCATAGAGGGAGAGTAGCGCTGAATGGCGTTTCTCTATTAGACCCCTTGTACCTCCGTCAAGCGATCTGCTCCCGCTCCCTTTCTCTCTCTGATAAAGATCCATCAAGGAAACCCCTCTCTTCCCCCATGGAGGTTTTTTAATTTTTTTCCCTGCTCCTTTATGAAATCTATTCTTTAATTACGAGTGCCATCGTTTTGTAAGCCTCCTACTTACAAGATAATTTATTTCTTTTTCAAGTGCTCACTTAAAATGGCTTTTTAACATTTTCACCCTGCAGCAGTATGCATTGAATGTAGAAGATTTAATTTGGATCCTCCCTCCCCCTTTTGCCGTACCCATTTCTTCGCCAACCCCCTACACACGTACATGCATAATGCCCCGTGCCTCCTCTGCGTTTGTTCTATCCAATTTCGCTGTTTGTATTCTTTATTGCCAATCCGGGCACTGTAAGGTTTGGGGGTCTTGAGTAATAGCAAGTTCCTCCCCTCTCTCTCTCTCACTCGGTCTGCTTTGAGAGTGGTTTTGCATATCTCCTCCTCCTCCTTCCCCTTGTTGAGCTAGTGCCACTGACCAAATCCGAACACTATAGCATTGAGAATCCCTGCCGAGACTCTGTGTACTTAGGCCCGCAAAGTGCTCGCAGCCATAACTACCTGAACTGCTTTTAATTGCCTGGTATAGCTGCATCATCTCAGTCGAGAATATGCTCGCTTGGTTCTTGAGGGCAATTGTAAGCGTGAAGGATTGGATTAAGTGGCTATTGAAGTGACTTTAGCTTCTTTTGACAACAAAGACCAAAAGAGAATACTTCACCCCTTCGCTCCCCCCTTAAAGCACTATGCTACCCCCTTCTTTTTGTGAGGGTGGAAAGGAATACAGTCAACTAATACGGTCCCTTCATGTGCAATCGCAAGGAACCGACAGGCGAAGACTGTTCCCGGCTGTAATTAGTTGTATGTGATACCAATTATTTGGCGCATTTATTAACGCTAATTGTTTGAACACCCCGACATACCGAAAAAACAATTAAAACGTGTCTGAGCCATAACAGTGGTTATTAGTGTGTGATAAAATGTGGAAATTAAGCCATAAACGCACACCTCTATTAGCCCTGACACAGGGGAACGGAAATCTGACAGCTTCTAGAACTCATTTAGCAGACAGATTTGTGGTCTTGTCTTAACTCGGTTGTGTTGGGGTATGTAATCTCTCCCAAGTCTCTTTCACATCGTACTGGCTTGGCCCTAAATAGATTTATTCAGCTGTGCTTGCTAAGCCATTGTGAATTAGCATTAGAGAAGAAGCGTTTGCTCTGATGTTGTCGGAGATAACAGCCTCAGGTCAGCAGTGCTTATCCATTAGAGGACTGAAAGGAAAACAAACCTTGTTTCTTCAGTTTGTAAAGATTTGGAGGGGAAATTGAAGTTCTGGCTAAGCACTTGAGATTAGCCAGAGGTTTGTTACATGTGTGCAGGCATAAAGAGAGAGATCAGCAAACAAATGCATGGCTATAACAGATCTCTACAAGCCAACACTTCGCAGTATTTTAAAGGTCGCAGTATTTTAGTTTAAAATAAATGCTCTTAGAAATATTACTCTTTGTATTTGTGTTTGGTTTTCAAGAAAGGTTTAAGTTTAGTGACTTTATTAATGTCATCTGGTTTATTATCAAGTAAAAAGTAGGACCCTATTTAATCCGTTGATTTTTATTTTTTTTTTTATTTCAAAATTTAGTTTTATTTTTTTCAAATTTTTTATTTTTCCATTTTATTTTTTCTGGATTCCGTTCAATTTTTTTCCAAATTCATTTATTCTGTTTAAATTTTTTTGGATTCCGTTTCTTTTTTTTTCTTTCCTCGTTTTAATTTTTCTACACTTGATGGTTAAATTAAATTAAATATAATGAATCAAAAAGCATGTCTGATTAATTAAAATCATGAAACTCACACAAACAGCAATTTATTAAAATTGTAACAAAAATTACATTTTTAAGGCCCTTTTAAAACCGTTGTACTTTTTTTTTTTTTTTTTTTTTTTTTTTTTTTTCCCGTTTTATTTTTTTTCTATTTAATATTTTTTCTCAAATTCAGTTTTATTTTGAGCAAATGTTTTTTTCCATTAATTTCTGTATTTCATTTTAATGGTTTCATTACATTTTAGTAATCAAAAGATTGATTTTATTTTTTTAATAAATAATTTATTATTTTCTTTCTTTCTTTCATTCTTTCTTTTATTTTTTTTTGTTAGAAATACTGTGTGTATTTTAATTTTTCTGGTAAAAAAAAAAAAAAAATCTGGTAAATAATTTTTCTGGTAAACATTCCTTAAAATTATGTTTTAATAATACATTTATTTGTAGTAGTACAATTATTACATTAAGTAATATATTTCTGTCACAGTTTCTACAAGTTAAACTGAATTTTTATTTTGACGGGTTGCTGAGATTCTTTGTGCGTTTGTGTACTTGTATATCATTTGTTTTATTTTATTTGTGTTTGTATGTATTTTTTAAATAATTAATTATTTATTCATAAATCTCATTGTTAATGTGCAGTAGCACCAAATGATTTTACAAAATAACCTTGCCTTGTCATAAAACGTCAAATTATCTGATATAAGATGCTTACTGACCTTGACACACAGTCGTGTGTCCTCTCCATGATATCACTTCCAATTTTCTTTTCTTTTTTTCTTTTTCTTTTTTTTTAATATGTTGGTTGAACCACATGATATTAGGTGGCAGACCATTTTCAAATATTTTTTAAAGATATAATGTGATAAATGTTTCAGGAATTTCTGTTTTTTTTAAGGAGACTTCTTTTTTTATTCATTTTGATATTAGGACAGAAAATGAAAAATAAATGCAATGAATTTTGAATGTATCAAAATTACAGAACTGAAAAACATGCTTTTCATAGGCTTTGTGTGTTCAAGGGATTGTGTGTATGAAATGCATTTTAATGTAAACTAATAGATGAAACAGAAAATACGTCATTGTTAATATATACATCATAAATGTTTGAATTTTCCAGGGGGATAAGTCGTCTGCTTTTGTCTGCGGTTCCCTGGTGTCAGTCCAGCCAGCGTTCCCACCACACTCCTGGCACCTCTCTGAAGTACATACCACGCCGCGCCGTACTCTACGTTCCCGGCAACGATGAGAGAAAACTCCGGAAACTGGCTTCGCTGGATGTGGACTGCGCCGTTCTCGACTGCGAGGATGGGGTCGCCCTGAACAAGAAGGTACCGACCGCCCTAACCTCTCATTCTTCACCCAACACCTGACTCTGTAAGACATAATCACCAAATCCTCATCATTTAAAGCTCTCTTTTAGCCAGGTGCTGATCCTTAATCACTCCAAAGAAAGCTACCTAAGCGCAATGCTTAAAACAAGCACATTTCCGTCCCATTATGTGCCAATAAAGGCAAAAATGCCCCCCTATCACATTCACTTGAAACAAGGTGCCCACTTCACACTGAGCAAACAGCAGGACTTCAGCAGATGCTGCAGGTTAAAAGCATTCTCGACCCGCCCACACAGCCAGCCAATTGGCCCTGTTTACCTCTCCATGAAATCGTGATTGGAGCAGGAGCTAAAAGGAGAACCGGCGGAAAGGAGTCAGCTAACAAAGGTTTTTAAGTCATGTTAATAAAGATGATTGATATGGCCAGAGGCTATTCCTGCTTGAGTGGGAAAAAGTTTGACAGACAGCCTAAATGCTGACCCCTGAAAAAAGGTGATGGATCCCAATGTTTTCCAACACCCACTAATTTCTTTATCACAACCAAGTGGGGGAAAGAAAGTATCCACTAAAGCTGGGCTAAAGCTAGATTAATGCTTTCAGTTCTTTTGTGTTGTTTCAGAGCTTTAGTTACGACTTGATTCATCTTTGATGGATTTTAAGTGTCAAAAATGTGCTGAAAGGATAAAAACATGGCATTTTTACCATGTAAGACCTCAGCATACTGACATGTATCATTGTGAGCCAAAATTCAGTTCTGGGTGGGGTTCTGCCCAGATAGGATTATTTTGTTGAGGAATATTAATACTAGGTGATCTGAGAGGGGCGAAAATGGCATTAGAGAACGGTCTCGGGTCCCCTCTCTGAGCTGAGCGGGTTTCTTTTTGCCCGCTCGTGTTCCTGTCAGGGCTGATAGAATTAACGCTCCCTGTAGTCTCTCAGATAAAAATGCTAATAACTCACTCTTGAAAAATAACAATGTGCTTTGCGAAGAACCTGAAAAATAATCCCATTTCTCCTCAACTTTTTGATGGTATAAATCTGTCAAGTCTACAAGCACTTACAATCCTTCGTACAAGACGCAGTCAATTTTAAAGACCATATGTTAACTTTAAAAAGCCTGGAATGGTATGGGGAAAGCTGCGATCCATTATTTATTTGCTAGCATGCAACTGCGTAATGTAAAAATGAGTTATTAACTCAATAATAAAACACACTTCACTCCTCTGCACCCGCTCGTTCACTTCCCACACTCTCAGCTGTTTTCCCCATCCTGGCAATTGGAAATCCATGGGGGTTTGTGTATACCTATAGATAGATGTTTTATTTTTCGTGCCACTAAATGAAACTACTCCCGCAGCTCGGTTACTCTTTTATGGGCCGGTGAGGGGAACGGAAAAGGAACGCATACTATACACGTGCAGAGCTTCTGAGGACCTCATTGGGGCACTGATTTAACCAAGGTGTTCCTGTAATACTTCAGTGCTCAAACGTATTTAGATTGTCATTATTCAAACTTATTCTGTTTTGTATAGCTGATCTTTGGAAGAGTCTTTGCTGTAAAATTTCAAATATTACATATTTGGGCCTTTTGTTAGATTTTTACTGAGAAGAGATTGAAGATGTTATAGGAAATAATATCTAGAGAGATTGAAATGTTAGTGGTGGGCAGTTTGACCAAAGATTTGTATCGTGGTTTTTCTTAGGATTCACGTTATTTTAGTTTTCCTCCTAACAGTGCCTTTATATGAATCAGAATGCTTGAAACACTTTTAATCATGTATGTTACACAACATTTTTTATGTAAATTAGCTTGTAGAATTTCAAATTTAAAGCAAAAACAGAATGGTCTGACCTCAACTTTGAGAAATCATGATACATAACTGCACAAAACAAAAACAGCAGACGGGCTGAAAGAGACGCAAATTCGCTTACTGCCAGCAGGTGGCGTTTATGGAACAGCGGCAATACAGCGTTTCCTTAATTACTGCTGTAAACAAAGCAGCTCTGGGCTTTTAAATACTACATTAATATGCAATATACGGAGATGAGATGAAAAGAAAATACCATCTAAACTTTTCTGAAGACAGTTCCTCTCAGTGATACATTCATATAAATAAGCATATGCATTAGCCACTAGGCCACAGCTCCAGCATCAAACCATTTTAATTAATATATTAATATGCTGAGAGCCTGCAGGTTGGATAGTGAACTAAGTTAAATAAATAGCTCACTCCCCCAAAAAAAACAATAAGAATTGTCATTAGTTCACCTTCATATTGGGCTAAAGCTGTAAGATTTTTTTTTTTATGTATAAAAGAAATATTTTGAAGAATGTTGGAGTCTAAACAAACCCCAAATAAAAATGAATGATTAATTAAATTCTGTTCTGTAGAAGAAAGTCAGTTATATTAGTTTGGGATGATCTGAGAATAGGTTAATGGTAAGGTAGGGTGGGGGAAAATGCCTCCTTAGAGTACAACGCCCCCCTATTGTTTTCCCAAAATAACTACTAGACAAAGTCAAGATACATTTTTGTTGTAACTATGGACTACGTTGACATGAATGATGTAGAAGTATTCACCATAAAGCTTACGCTGGTGATGTACCTGAGAGAAAACAGATTTTACAGTAAATTATCTAATTTTCAGCAGTAAGAAAAATAAGTGTTTTGAAGCCTGTTGTTTTGCAGAACATCACAGTTATATATGATTGGAGAATAGTAAGGCGTGTAGATAGGGAGTACGTGTTAGTTAAGAAAAAATAATTATATTTTTTAGAATGACTTTCAGAATTCCTTTTTTTTTTTTTTTTTTTTTTTTTTTTTTAAACATCCCCAGGGGACATGGCTTAATTACTGTTACTCTGTTCAGAATTTCAAATTCTTTGTTTTTCCATCAAATGTCTTCTACCTAGTTGGTTGAATAAAAATATTTGGACTATATATTTAAAAATAACTTCAGGTTAGCATCAGGTAGCTAGTCAGTTAGAATCAGATAACAATAATTTTGAAATAAGCTATTGTCATTTTGTAGTTCATAATTACTGATTAAATTCTTTATCATTTTAAGCTAAAACTGCATGTACTCTGATTTTGCTGTAAATGTATAAAGCAAATTGCTTTGTCAGACTGGGGGGCATTTTACCCCACCTTGATTTTGTTAAAAATCTAACATGGAAACTCTGGACATTTTTCATACTTTGTTTATAATTGATGTCGTTGTCACTAAAACTATGATAACTATTCTGGACACATTTAAAGGAAAAGTTCACTTCCAGAACAAAAATTTACAGATAATTTACTCACCCCCTTGACGTCCAACATGTTTGTCTTTCTTTCTTCAGTTGATAAGAAATTATGTTTCTTGAGGAAGAAAATTCAGAAATTATCTCGTAACTGTGGAGTTCAATGGTGCCTGCAAGTTTGAACTTTCAAAATGCAGTTTAAATGCAGCTTTAAATGGCTCTAAACGATCTGAGCCGAGGAAGAAGGGTTTTATCTAGCAAAATAATCAGTCATTTTCGAAACTAATTGACAATTTATATACTTTTTAACCTCAAACGCTCTTCTTGTCTAGGTCTGCATGAACTCTTTTTTTTTTAACTTTTTTTTTTTTTTCCTGGGCAATACAGTTAGGGCATGTCGAAAAACTCCCATCTCGTTTTCTTCCCCAACTTCAAAATTACCCTACATCGCTGCAGAAGTACCAACTCAGTGTGTACAAAGTGAACATGCGAAGAACATCAAATGCCCTTTACAAAAAAAGGTAAAACAGCAATGTAGGACAATTTTGACGTTGACGGACTGCAGCTTTAAATTAATTATTTATTGAATACACGTGTTCTTTTCCAGAACCTACATAAAAGTGTAACATTTTTTTGGATGTATTTTTAACCAATATTTGTATGTAGTATGTATTTTATGCTATTTAGAGTATTGTGCTGTTAGCTTAGCAACATGCTAATGTTAGATTTTGGAACATTTTGGAGTCATTTAGTTCTTTTTCATGTTGTCCTTTCATAAAATCTGAACTCTGGTAGAATCACAAAACATGGCATGTGTATGTTGTACATTAATAAATGAGGAAAATGATAAATGAGAATTGATTGTTTGTTTTGAATTGATGACTGGATCTTGTCTGTGTGCCATAAGCATCATTGTTGTGCACCCATTGCAAACCAGTGCCAATCTTTACCCTGTCCTGCCCGCTTGGTACCATGTGACAGACGGTTCTGACTACTCAGTGACTGCCGCTGCCACTCAGGACCAAGGCTTAACTCCCACTCGCACACTAGCACACACTTAGTATTTAAAAATATCTCTCCTTACTGATAAGGAGGGGTAGGAAGTCGCCCTTTTCCCTCCTCCGGCAGGGGCTGATGGCTACACCTGTCTTTTTTTCGCTCCGGGGGCGAGTTTGTTTATTTGTGTGTTTTGTGGCAGAGATGCCCTATAGACTGTGGCTCAGTTTGGGGCATTCCACTCAACGGCTCCTTTCCCCCCTCTCTTTCCCTGCCCGCCTCCCCTTTCTCTCTGCGGCAGCCTCGCTCCGCACTGCCCCCCTCCCAGCTCCAATCCCTGGAAGTTTGGAACTAATGAACTGACTGCTGAGCTGCCGCCACGGAGCTTGGTCCCAAACTATACTGTACTTCACACTCGATTTATTCTCCAGATGGCAAGACTACGCAGCCCTGCCGGGAGGGGCCACCTCTTCCACTGAAGTGTGAAAGTGGACGGATGTTGTTTTCGGATCCTCTGTGATCAGCTCCGAGCTCCCTCAAACCACCCGGCACCGTATGTAGAGAATAAATCCCCCTGCTAACGGGCACACTCGAGCTGTGATGGCTGTCTGTATGTTTGTGTGTGTGTGTATGTGCCCTTGTTGCTTTTGCTGAGGTGCAGTGTCACCGGCATTGGCACTTGTGTTATCTGATGCACTCACCTGCGGGTGGTGGCGGCTGATGCTTGGAATCATGACAGTTATCCCTGCTCTTTTTTTTTTTTTTTTTTTACTTTTTTCTCCCTCTTGTTCTTACCGTCTCTACACTCCTGCCCCTTTTCTCCTTTAGTCAGCAGAGCTAGTACAAAATATCTTGCTAAGCAACAGGTTCACTGGTTTTGCCCAGTCTGATGGAGATTTGTTTGCTGATTTGAATGCTTTTTCAGATCCAATTCTTCAGTTTCCAGCTGCTTTTAAATAATAGCTTGGTTTCAAATGTTTAAACTACATTCATGCTACATTTGAAAAAAACATCTGCATTACGAGCTGCTCCTAAAAAGTAATCAATTTAAAGCTATTTATTAATACAGTTTTAAAATAACATTTTAAATGTGTAACCAATTATACAACTTTAGAATTTTATTTGAGTACCATTTCTTTGAAGGAAACAAGAAAAACAATAAATTTTATTTTTTATTTATTTTTTTTTTTTAAATCTTGATTAAGGTGAATATTAAATGTGAACAGATAAACCGTTTGATCAAAATTGACAGTAAAGACTTTTATAATGTTACAAAAGTTTTCCATTTCAAATTTTGAACTTTCTATTCACCATAAAATCCTGCCAGGAGGCAGCAAACTTTTTTCAACGTTCAGTATTACACTGAAGACTGGTTTAAGGCTGCTGAAAATACAGCTTTGCCATCATGTAAATAAATTACATTTTAAAATGTATTCAAAAAGAAAATGGTCATTTTAAATTATAATAATATTTCACAATATTGCTGTTTTTACTTTATTTTTTGATTAAGTAAATGCAGCACTGATGAACATATGCGGCTTTCAAAAGTCTTAAACTGTATCGACCCCAAACCTTTTTTCAGTAGCGTAAATCAAGCTCACAAGAGTGTCAATAGTGCGGTGCTATTAATTCACTGTAAGTGTGTGATTCTAAGAGCTCAAATGTTTTGTGTAACAGCAAACTGTCATGTGTCTGTTTGTTTGTGCCATTTGGTCTTTTCTTTATCAGCCCTGGTGGTGGCAGTAGATGAAATGATTTGGGGAAAAGAAGTGTCTCACATGGCTTATATTTTAACATATGTAATCAGCAGTTCATATATCAGCTGTGACTAAAGCTCCATAGCAGTGGCTCCGTGTGTGAGAATGTTTTTGTTATATTTTCTCTAGTATACATTCACAAGTACAGTATGTGTTTTCTGTTTGTCAGGACTGACTTAATACACTATTGTAGTCTTGAATTTCAGTTTGAGCTCATTTGAAAGTGTAATACTTTGGCTTCCTGTCAACATTCCCAATTTACCATAATCTATGCAACCAACTGTTATCTGATATAGAAGCTTAAAATGCAACGCCGGCATTTTGAAGTAATCTCAGATTTCCTCTGCCACACTCTCACTGGGTCGGTTCAAAGAGGGAACGCCACAACGCATTGCAATAGTGTAGTGATGTGTAGTTTTAGTGCGCGTAAGTGAAGTCCACATCAAATACTGCAAAATAATAACATTTAGCCTTCGAGCTTATTTGAGCTGATAGGTTGTTTAAGAAAGCTGTCCTGGTGCTCATGGGTGGCTTTTGATGTGATCAAATGTCATCGTTTACTTATCCTCATGTCTTACCAAACCTGTATGACTTCCTTTCTACTGTGGAACACAAAAGAAGACGTTTAGCAAAATGTTCATGCTGCTATTTTGCATACAGTGAAAATAAATTGACGACCACATATACCAAGCTCCAAATACAGTCGAAGTCAAAAGTTTATATACACCTTGCAAAATCTGCAAAATGTTAATTATTTGACCAAAATAAGAGGGATCATACAAAATGCATGTTATTTTTTATTTAGTACTGACCTAAATAAGATATTTCACATAAAAGATATTTGCATATAGTCCACAAGAGAACATAATAGTTGAATTTATAAAATTTACATACACTCTTAATACTGTGTTGTTACCTGAAGAAAATATCTTATTATATATCTTATCATTATAAATATCTTATTCAGGTCAGTGCAGTTTTTTTGTATGTTCCCTTTTATTTTGGTAAAATAATTAACATTTTGCAGACTTTGCAAGGTGTATGTAAACTTTTGACTTCAACTGTTGTGAGCATGCTATATATTTAATAATGTGCATATTTTGCACCTCAGCAAGTCCAGTTCCCATGCACTTTTGTTGTATGAAAAGAAATGGCTTGTACATTCTGTTAAACATCTCTTTTTGTGTTCCATAGTAGAAGAAACATCATTTAGATTTTGAATGACATGGGGGTGAGTAAATGATTACACAATGCTTATTTTTGGATGAACTATTCCTTCAAGTAGAGAGGGTTCTCATCAAAGCACAGCTGAGGAACGTTCCAGAGGAACACAGGGCACACTACTGCCAAGAGAAACAAACGGCGATCTGAGGCGTTCACCCAGAAAATGGATCCCCAGCATTTGTGAACTCTGATAGCCTGTGTGCTGCCAGAAACTGCCTGCCAGTCAACCCTGTGGCATGTGTGTGTGTGTCATACGTTTGTCATAGGAGCTGTGCGCAATGTGTAGTCATACTAGGGTAAAGTTTATGGAGGGGTCAGTGAAGTAGGGTGGTCCCGATTGCTTGGAACTGAAGGAGAGAGATGATGATTGAGGAGGCGAATGAAAGATTTCTTCAACCATCGCGGTGCTGACATCATCTTTGCTTTTTTTATGTAAATTAAATATTGTGACACGATAGGTTGGACATCTGTATGTGTTTTTGTAAGATCTGGTGTGTGAAATCTGAGGACTAGTGAACACTTTGTTTTTTTTCTTGTTCACTTTAAAGAGGTATTCACCCATAAATTAGAATTTTCTCATCACTTGCTTACTCTTGTGTAGTTATAAACTTATATGACTAACTTTCTTCTGTGGAACTCAAAAAGAGATGTTCAATGAAATAAAAGTTTCATAAAGATATGACAAACAAAGCAGATGTCATTGCCCTGTCTTAAAGGGATAGTTGACCCAAAAATGAAAATTCAGTCATTAATTACTCATCTTTATGTCGTTCCACACCCGTAAGAAGTTCATTCATCTTCGGAACACAAATTAAGATATTTTTGCTGAAATCCGAGAGTTTTCTGAGTTTGCATAGACAGCAATGTAACTGACACTTTCAAGACCCAGTCAGGTAGTAAAGACATTGTTAAAATAGTCCATGTGACATCAGTGGAGTGAGGGTGAGTACATAATGACAGAATTTTAATTTTTGGATGAGCTATTCCTTTAAGGTCCCAGGAGTGAATAAGCACAAGCGCAAATTAGAAATGAGAGCCATAGAGGGTAAATTCTAACCTGTAATGTTCTCGATGTGTACAGACTAAAGAAACACATCTTCTCTGAATCCTGTGGAAGGAATCAGAGTAGTCCAACATAAGCCTTAATATATTATTGTATCACGCACAATTTTCAGCTACAACATGGAGATCAACAAAGGATGCATGCCAAACATAGCTGCTGCATTATATGCAACCAGACACTCATGCGCTATGCCTGATACACAAGATAAGTCATGAGATATGTGTAAAGATTTTACTGTGTGTTAGTGATAGCTACTTGATATGGCGGGGGGGATTCTCTATCTCACAGTATGATGAATGTTTGTGAGAGGTGTTAAAGACCGGTTGATTTGTAATGGCTTCATTCAGGATGAATGGATACATGTGCTCTGAGCAGAATAATAACACATGATTCGAGATGAGTTCCATTAAGAATTTGATTCAACAAGATTACATTTGACAAAGACTATGCGTCAACTTAATTAATGTAAGATCTATTACACAGCATCAAACACTACCTTTTATAATGCACCGAGATAACTTAAGTCTTTTGTCTGACAAAAATAATGCATAATGCGTATGATGTTAACCCATTTTTATCCTTTTTTTTTTGTTTTGTTTTGTTTTTTTTGCTGTGACTTGATGGCACTATCATGGTTTGTGTTGGATTGAATCTAATTGTATAAATCATAAATTAAAAATTGTTCTAGCTCTTTAAACATGATTTATCATTTAGATAAGTGCATTATTTTCATTCACTGGATTTTTTTAAAAGTTTTTATGTGTTTTTGTTATTTTTATTAGTTTTTCTACAGTTTGCTCACTTGCAATTCTGACCTTTTTTTTTCTCAGAATTGTGAGATTATAACTCAGAATAGCAAGTTATAAAGTCACAATTGCGAGATACAAACTACAAAATATAAACTTGCAATTCTGAGAAATAAAGTCGCAATTCTGAGAAATAAAGTCAGAATTGTGAGATAAAAAGTCGCAATAACCTTTTTTAATTTTTTATTAAGTGGAGTAATCGGGCTTCCATAGTTAACATTTGTTCAAAAGAACTAAAATGTTTGTATGGTTTTATAGTTTTTATAGTTTTTCATTTAGTTTTAGTTAACTATAATAACCCCTTTGTAATTTATTATGTCCTAGCCACCTTTTTTTTTTTTTTTTTTATCCCTAAGGGCAGGCACAGCCATTTGTAAATTTTATCGGTCTGGCTTCCAGTCTCATCCATGTCCAGCTATTTTTAGCTGTACAAAACAGCTTGTTTTGCTGCTTGATATTGCAAATTGGTGTGTCTTACCATAATATTTAGTGTATTATCTTAATTATGAACTCACTAGGTTGTAATGCGAACAGTTTTACCATTTACTGCATGTTGTTATTCTTCTCATTATTTCCCTATAGTGGCTAAAGAACTAGAATTTTTACTTCTGCGCTGAAGAATAAGATTGATCGCATGTTGCTATTAGTATTAGTAATAGTAATAGTACTAGTAGTTTTTCTTTGCTTCACATGGTACACTTGACATGGAAAGGTGACTTTGTTATAACGCTCTGGCTCTAGCAGCAGGTGTGAACAGCTCTAATGGCCAGAAAATTGAAAGTCGGTTACTGCCAACCCTCCTTGTACCCAATGTACTCCATGTAATGCCACTTTTTAAAAATACAGCTTTTGCTTTTGTAAGCGTCTAGCAAATAATCTGCTCCCCTGCTAAAAGAAACTGGGTAAAAACACCTTCATGTTTGGAATCTACAGAACATGGCCAGACAGAGATTTAGGTTAATAAAAAAAATACAAATGATACCACATTTTCCACATTTGTTGAGGGGAAAAAAAAACAATTTGGTTCCCTATGTGTGGAAAGTGTCATATCTGGGCTACTATTATTGCAACACAACTACAAAAACAATCCTAATCAGATCTTTACTTTGCAATGTTTAGTGTTTTCTGTTTATCTTTGAATAGTATAAAACAATTCTCAAGACTTGCTACCTAAAAACTTTGATACAGTACAAAACCCTGAGAAAATCTGAGCTCTGTCATTTCCCTAGAGGCTCAGAGATCCTTCTGTTCCCACTCTCATCACAGGCTTAGATGTTTTTCCTTCAGCACTTCAGTAGCAGAAGAGACTCTCACATGCAGCCTGCATCACAAGGCTACACTGTTGCCACATTGTTATGAATTATTTGTTTAGATTGAAGTTTTCACTGGCACAGCTATCAAATGTGTAGATTGTGTTGCTTAAAGGCAGGTTCTGATGACAGACGTTTCAAGTACTTTGAGAACAGAAATATATAGCGGCCATGAACAGTAAGCATCTATAGTTAACTGTGAACGGCAGATGTTAAATGCAGCCTGAGGTCCCATCTGAGCGCTCCATTACCGTAACCTCTCTATCATCTTGATTCTGGGAGTCCAGTGTGGCCCAACGTATCACAAAACGCTGACTTTTGAAGAAAAGCACATATTGTCCCTCTCTCATTATCGAATTACAGCCGTCTGTTTTGATTGGCAGAGCCAGTCAGTAAAATGTGAGCTTGCCGAGCAGCGCTCTGAAGTAGTAACAGATCATTCTTCAGCCTCACAGTGTGAGGAGAAGTGGTGGTTTTCGAGAGGCTGAGAGAATCTAGCTGCGAGCCTTGAGGGACAGGCCTCCCTCTCATGCGGAACCGGACAAATGCAGAATCAGATGCTGGATCTGTTAGTCATTCATCTGGAATAGAGCTCCAGATGCCCAGTGCGTCACCTGTCAGACCTTGTCCATGAGACATTGTTTGCTTAGATTACCCATCGAGGGAATCGAAGTCACCATCTCTCATGTAGTTACAGCTCATTTTTGAAAAATGTAATAAAATCTAATGGTCTTTTGCAAGAAGCTGGGATGAAAAAATAAATATTTAAAAGAGCGAGAAATGTTAAATGAAAAATAGTGAACAAATAGCCTTTTAAATTACTTAAAATACATATATAATAGCAACGAGGTAACAGTAATTGGGTTCAAATAAAGTATCAAAAGCAAGTAATCATATGGTTTATTGAACAAAACTGTTAAAACACATAAGACACATAAGTACAACAGCCCTAAAGGCACACCCTATGAAAAATATACTTTTCACTATGCCCAAAGTGTATGATTTCAGAAAAAAGTGTATGTTTGTATTGAACATTTATGGAACAACAGATTTTGTTTGAAAATAAATCAAGTCGTTCATTTTGTTTAAATCTTATAAATGTATATGGTGGCCAGGTGGGCCTTTTACCCCACACACGAGGTAAAGGGCTCACCAGCGTGGGGTAAAAGTCGCACAGTATTGATTTAAATACTTTAGCTAACAATATCTAAGTTAATACTTGTTCAAAACAATCACTTTAGCAAAGTTTGTACTATTTTCTGCTTATTTTGATAAATACAATTATTATTTTTTGTTCAATAAATATACTGTCATTAAATATATTAATATAAAACATATTTTAAACAGAAACAAAATCATTATAAGTTGTAAAGATTCTGAAAGCACTGAAGGAGATCCCATGGTAATTTAATATAGATTTACAGTAGTAACAACAAATGATATTTTATTATATGATATGATGTGATTAATAGCATGTTTAAATAGGATGGTTTCATTCTAAACATGGTGATTATCTCTAAGATGGACACCCAACATAATATATGATTTTTACCACCTAAATCTAACAATGTCATGTCAACAAATGGAAAAGTCAGCCTTCTATTAATTGCTATTATTAATTATTATTGTACCTTTTAGCCCCAACAGCAGGGGCACTTTTTACCCCAAATACCATACTTCCACATACTCTTTCGTTATTTAAAATCTGCTGTTTCAATTATCTTAAACAAACTGAAAATCAATAAGAAGGCTTTTGTCTCAAGATATATTAAAAAATTTTAGCGATTCTCATTTGCTCAAAGTGTCAAAGATCAGGCACATTTGCATGTGTATCTTAAAAAGCGGATGGTTTAGAAAGTGCTACGCCATGTTTTTCTGCCATCTAGTGGTTTAGATGAAATTAATATCAAAAGCGCCTTTTACCCCACGGTGCCTTTAGCCCCGCTGTACTATATTATAAACAACAGAGCTAATGTGCATTACAACAAATTACTGCAGAGGGCGCCAGCGGCCTGATGATTGTTTTTACACTTTACTGCACGATCTAATCCTTGTTTAATATTGTCTAAACAACATTTAATTCAAATTTCCACTTAATCTTTAATATTTGACCATTTCTTTATGACAGAAATGCTACAGCCACTGAAATTTCTTGAATATATGGAGATCAAACCATGTACAGGCAACGGTTTAAACTTTTATTTGGAAATCGCAATGAACAGTTAGCATATTAAGAAAGATACTGATGCTAGGTTTATAAATGATTTACCTTACAAATCATATGAAATGGCGGATGTTGCCTTCCCAGATGGATGTTATAATAAAATCAAACTCGCAGCAATATGCAGAGATGGAGTTCGAGACACTTCACACATGTAAATGATAACATTTGGTGTGGAGCAGCGTTTACTGTGAACGGTGCTTCTCTGAGATGCGATGCATATGTTAAACCTGCATCGCATACATTTATTTAAGGGACTCATAGGATTTGTGAATTCACAATAGCATTTTGCTTTATTATGATTTGAATGGGTTTCATATCATGCAGCATTAGAAAACTGTCTGATAATGAGTTATAATGAGTTTCATAGATTCTCGTCCGTGGAAAGTGCCACTTCCGGTATTTTCCGGTTACTCAACACGGGTAAAATGCAATGGATGATTTTTTATTTTTTTTAATGAGTACTCAAATTGAATCAAGGAATCATGACAGCCCTAGAAACATATCAAATTTAGTTTCTTTTTGTCGCTCCCTCTTACATTTCTGGCTCTTATTTCTAATAATGCAAATGTATAAAAAATCATTATACATTTCAAATGTCATACAAACCACCCATTTTTCCGCCGCTTTGATTAGACATTGAATAATCCAAACGCAGATCCATTTCTTGGCACATCGCACAGCTGGAGTCCAAATTTTCTAAAAATGCGAAGGATCTGGCCTTTTTTTTTTTTTTAAATGAGAAGTCTGTCCTTTGTTTTGAGTGTTTTGTGGACGTGCTGTCATGATACTGTGTTGAGCTTTAATGATGGGCTTGATGGAAAGAATCAAAGATCCCTCAAACCTGTGATTCTCCTGGTCACTCTGTGGGATGCTGGGTGATTGGGGAAGGGTCTTTTGAAGCAACTAGTTGGACGGGTTTCCATTAATGTAAAACATTTCAGCTTTCAAAGTACTTTTATCCCGGCTCGGAATGGCTTGGTCCCCTCAGGAGCCTGAGATCTTCTCGAGAATGTTCTTTCTGTCAATTTACTCTGAGGGGAGATGAGTTAGCGAGCCCTTCCCACTGATAGAAATTCAAATGTTTTGCTGTCGGGAATATCAGTTCAAAGCAAAATGTAGTGATAAAAAGCAGAGAATCGTGTGGCATGAAAGGTTTGATATAACATTACACAATTCAGCGGTTATTTCAATCTGATTGGTCCATTTCTAGCGACGCTGTTGTCTTTTGACTTGATATAGGAGCTTTTTGATGTTGATTTGTTACTCAGAGCCTTGTGTTTTTGTTCAAGAGTGAACGTGATATCAGCTATGCAAAGCACATTGGTTCACCAGTGTCTAAGTCACTGGATCAGTGTTGGATTATACTGGAAGACTCAAACTGGATCCACCATGGAACAGCTTTACGAATGCTGAGTTATGGCTTCATAAATCCATCGGCCCTCCTAATATTACCGCTGTAATCTCCAAATATATTACAGGCTATAAGTGTAGACATGACTTCCTATTGAGGATCTCTTTGTGTTCTGTTTACAATTCAACAACTCCTTACTATAAACTGTAATTTGAGGACCACAGTGTTGGTTTAGATGTGAGTGTCTAGACTGTGTGTTGATTTTAATCCGTTTTGCTAGTATATCTGCATGTCATATAGAAGACTTCACAGCTTTAGGCTTTTGTACACATTCAGTTTTGTTATAAAAATGGTTGACAACGTTGTTATTTTAGCCCTAGGTTGAGGGAATCTGAATCCAGACCGGTTGTGATTACCAGTTCAAAAGGAAGTTTTTATAGTCCAGACTCAACTTTAAAGAGGGTTACAGATTTAGTCTCAAGATTTACTATCTTTGCCTTTTAATGACCAATACTGATAATGGTTATTTTTGCAGAACCCTTTTTTATTATTTTTATGTAATGATATATAATATTAATGTTGTTATTTATTTATTTATTTATTTCAGTTCTTCCTACATTTAAGTCTAAATAATAATTAAATAAATGTATTAATAATCACATCATAATGACTATTTAATATATTTAAGTCTAAAAAAAAAAAATAATAATAATAATAAAAATAATGTTTACTATTTATTTATTTATTTATTTATTTATTTATTTATTTATTTATTTATTTATGTTAGTTCTTCGTTGTCTTCTTTTTTTCCTTTTTCTTCTTCTTCTTCTTCTTCTTCTTTTTCTTCTTCTTCTTCTTCTTCTTATTATTATTAGTAGTAGTAGTAGTAGTAGTAGTAGTATTTTATTATTATTATTATTATTATTATTATGAAAATAAAAAATGATAAACCTTAGGCCAGGCCATAATGACCATTTAAACCTTTAAATCTAGATGATGTTGTAATAATAATAATAATAATAATAATAATAATAATATACTAATTTTATTTATTTATTTACTTACTTACTTACTTACTTACTTACTTATGTTGTTGTTCTTCTTCTTAAAATATATTAATAAACTAAAAACTTATGAACCTTAAGCCAGGCCATAATGACCATTTAAAACATTTAAGTCTAGATGANTCTTTTTTTCCTTTTTCTTCTTCTTCTTCTTCTTCTTCTTTTTCTTCTTCTTCTTCTTCTTATTATTATTATTATTAGTAGTAGTAGTAGTAGTAGTAGTAGTAGTATTTTATTATTATTATTATTATTATTATTATGAAAATAAAAAATGATAAACCTTAGGCCAGGCCATAATGACCATTTAAACCTTTAAATCTAGATGATGTTGTAGTAATAATAATAATAATAATAATAATAATAATAATATACTAATTTTATTTATTTATTTACTTACTTACTTACTTACTTACTTACTTACTTATGTTGTTGTTGTTCTTCTTCTTAAAATATATTAATAAACTAAAAACTTATGAACCTTAAGCCAGGCCATAATGACCATTTAAAACATTTAAGTCTAGATGATGATAATGATAATAATAATATACTAATTTTATTTATTTATTTATGTTCTTCTTTTCTTCTTCATCGTTGTCATCTTTTTCTTATTATTTTACATACTTATTATTTTAAATATATTAATGACATTTTAAAAATTATGAACATAATAATGATGATAATAATAATAACAGATTAATAACAGATGTTGTTATTACTATGTTAAATTAATTTATTTATTTGTTTGATTGATTGATTGATTGATTTATGGTACTTCTTACCTTTTATTCATTGTCTCTGAAATAGATGTAAATGGCATGTATTTGGCCGTGGTATGGCCATTATGGTCAGGGCTAAGATTCAACAGATTTTGGGTAGAGGTGTCGGTAAACGGCGTGAAGATGACCTAGGCCAAGTAGTTCCTCATTCAAGTTGAATTAACCCCTGCGCCTTGGTCCCCCCCCTCCTCTCTTTCTCTTGGCCTTTCTCATCCCTCCTCTGATCTAACCTGACAACTCCTGAGCTACTGTTTCCTCCTCCTGCTTAACTGAGACCACATTTCCCTTCGGATGGAGTGCTCACACCAATGGAAACCTCTGCGTTGAGCTGCATCTGGTTTGAATCTCCTGGCGTGTGCTGCTGTTGTCACAGTTAGGCCCTGGAACTTGGCTTTAACTTTGATTCTTCCTCCCTCCACTTCCTTTGGTCATGTGTCTGTGGTGTTTGTGTGGAAGACTTGTGTGCAAGGCTTTTCACTTTATGGCCTTTGGTGAATCCGCAGATCCCTTTCGCTGAATCTTTCTCCGCACTGTAATCCCAGGCGCCAACCACCACTTCCCCTGTAAATTCACATAACGTCCGCTCGTCTAAACTGATGCGTCTTTATCTTTTTACAAGTGCACCCAATGCCCAGTTCAAAGAGATGTGTCCCATGTTGCATTTTTATAGCTTGTAGCTTTCTGTTTATCAGGTAAACACAAATCATCGTGCAGTAGCAAACAATAAACCCTGTCTAACCTACTTTTACTCACCTTTTCCACGATTGATACCCACAAGCCTGTGTTCTTGGTCAAGTAGAGAGTCTGAATTGTGTAACATATCTATTCAGTGTTCTTTTGCAAGCACGTTATGTGTTTATTACATCACTGAATACTGCATAAACAGTTGGGTCACTCTTTCAATTTGTGGTCCAGCATGCATTGGGACATTTCCATTCTTTAATAACAGTTGTGGTGAAGAAAGTACTTTTGACACAATGGCACATGAATTTTTTTTTTCCTTTTCTTTTTCGACAGGATGCAGCTCGGAAAACCATTCCAAAGATGCTGGCCGAGCTGGATCTGGGACGTACGGAGAAGTGTGTGCGGGTGAATTCGGTGTCCAGCGGCCTGGCTGAAGCTGACATGGAGGTTATTCTGCAGGCAGACGTGCTTCCCACAGCTCTCATGCTGCCAAAGGTGGAGGACACAGGAGAAGTGCAGTGGGTGAGTGAGTCTTTTAGCATTTTAAATGAGCATTCTGTCATGTTTTACAGTTTCTTTTATGGAATAGAAAAGAAGACATTTTGAAAAATTAACTTTTCTATACACAGAAACTACATAGTGAGTAGCAGTGACTATAAAATATTTAAAAAGCACCATAAAAGCAGTCCATTAAACCCACGTTTTTTTAAGCCTTACTTAAAAATGACAGCCATGACAGAGCAACATTTTAGTCGATATTTTCTGAAAAGTATCAATTTTTCAAGACACTGTACACAACTCAGTAGGGTCAGTAGGGTTTTTAGTTGAAAAAAATTAATCATTTTATTTAGCAAGGATGCATTGATTTATTCAGAAGTGACAAAAAAAACATTTATAATGTTATTTAAAAAAAATAATTTTCAAATAAATAGTTTTGTTTGTTTGTTTGTTTGTTTGTTTAACTAAAATGTTTATGGTTTCCAACACTTGGAATAATTAGAAATGCTTTTTAAGCAGCAAACTGGCCTATTAGAATGATTTCAACCTATTAGAAAATTGAGAATTGCCATCACAGAAATAAAATACATTTTAAAGTATATTTTAAAAAGAAAACAGCGTAACACTTTAGTATAGAGACCAATTCTAACTATTAACTAGTTGCTTACTTATAAAGCACATACAGTGCCTTGCGAAAGTATTCATACCCCCCTTTTTTTCACATTTTGTTATGTTGCAGCCTTTTGTTAAACTGTTTTAATTTTTTTTTTCTTCACTCCATACACCATAATGGCAAAGCAAAAAACAGGTTTTTAACATTTTTGCAAATTTATAAAAAAAAATTAAAAATGTAACCGATTCCATCGCATAAGTATTCATACCCTTATCTGGGACAGTTTTAGCGCTCATATCGCTTGGAGATGTTACTGCACTTCAGATTCAATTGGTTGATATAAAAAAGGCCCACGTGTATTAATAAAAGGTCTAATAGATAAAAATGCATATCAGAGCAAAAATCAAGCCCTGAGGTAAAAAAAAAAAACAAAAAAACTCAGAAACAGGATTGCAGTAGTACATCTGTTGAAGAGTTCAGAAACAAGTCTAATGCACTGTAGGTTCACTTAATGGAAGAATTTGAAAGCAACCAGGACTCTTCCTAGAGCTGGCCTCCTGGCCAAACTGAGTAACTGATGGAGAGGGGCTGTGGTTAGAGTGGTGACCAAGAACCAGATGGTCACTCTAGTTGAACTCCATGATCATATGTGGAGACTGGAAAAACCTACAGAAGGACAAACATCTCTGCAGCTCTCCACCAATTAGGTCTTTTCATGGCGGTGTGGCCAAACTCAATCCTCTCCTCAGTAAAGACACATGAAAACACACTTGGAATTTGCAAAAAAGGACCTAAAGGACTCTCAGACTGTGAGAAACAAGATTCTCTGGTCTGATGAACCTCAATTCCAAGCATCATGTTTGAAGGAAACCAGGCACTGTTTATCACCTGCAGAGTACCATCCCAAAAGTAAAGTGTGGTGGTAGCAGCCTCATGCCGTGGGGCTGTTTTTCAGTGGCAGGAACTGAAGGACTCGTCAGAGTAGAAGAAAAGCTCAGTGAACCAAAATATTGAGATAGTTCATGAAAACCCAATCCAGAGCATTCAGAACCTCAGACTGGGCAGAAGATTTACCTTCCAACAGGACAACGACCCTAAACACACTAAGAGTGACTTACAGACAACTCTGTGAATGTCCTTTAGTGGCCCATCCACAGCATGGGCTTGAACCCAATCAAACATTTCTGACGAAACCTGACAATGTGCACCTACCCCCATCCAACCTGACAGAGCTTGAGAGGTGAAAAGGTGAAGAAGAAGAATGCCAGATAATTGCCAAATGCTGATGTCGCATCATACCCAAAAAGAACTGAGGCTGTAAAGGTGCTTCAGCTAAGTACTGAATTAAGGATATGAATACTTGTACAATGTACTTATTTAAGTTTTTTTTTTTTTAATAAGTTTACGAAGTTGTAACAGTTCTGTTTTTGCTTTGTCATTATGGTATATGGAATATAGATTAATGTGGGGAAAAAAGTAATTTAAAGCAGTTTAACATAAGGCAGAAACGTAACAAAATGTGAAAAAAGTAAGGGGTATGAATACTTTTGCAAGGCACTGTATTATGAGTCTACATCTCTAATCCTTCTACTAACTATTTATATGCAACAAATTAGGAGTTTATTGGCAAAAGTTGTAGTTAATGGTTTGTTAATAGCAAAAATTGGACCATAAAATAAAGTGTGACTGAAAACAGTTCATTTTAAATTATAATGAACTTTTATAATAGTACTATTTTTACTGCATTTCTGATCAAACAAATGCAGCCTTGATGAGCATAAAAGACTTCTTACAAACTTTTGAACAGTAGTGTTTTTCCCCCCCAAAATTTTATCAGCACATTTTAGCAAATATTGAATTGTGCATGTGTTTCCATATGATTATGGTTAGATTATAGGTAATGTGACATACATGATCATTTCATCCCACAAATTGTAGTCTATGCCCTGCTTAATGTGAAAAATGAGAAACTAAAAATACCTCTGATGTGCTCTTGCATTTTCCGTCATTTGTAAAGAACACAACACCCTCTGAACTCACAGGGTAAGACGAAACCACAGGTCTTTTCAAAGCAATAATAACAATCTTTTCTATTAGTCTGTACAGAGGACTTGATCCCTGTAGTCAGGCCCGGGGAGAGATGGGGCTGTATATCTTGGCATCAGCTCAAGAGCGCCATGACATTTTAAAGCTAGCTTCACAAGACAGATGTCACAAAGTATGCCTTTCCCCTGAAAACACAGGGCCTCTTCAATAAACCTATACTTAGGTTTAGGTTTTAAAAATCAAAGTAGGTGGACACTTTAACTACTCATTGTCAGATGGTTGGTCAGTCAGTCAGTGGCATTACAGATGGCCTCAAAGCTAGCAGACATAGACTTAAAGCTACAAAACACTCTTTTCCCCTGATCACCTCCATGTGTGTGTGTGTGTTTGAGCAAGAGGTGTTGAGGATTCTTCTAGACGTCTGTTCGTCCATCAAAGCGGGGCTTCCTCTGCCAGGCGGCCCCAGCAGGCCCCTGGTGGCCCCCAGCATAGCCAATACACCAGCCCCCAAATCCCTCCAGCTCATTTCCCCCAACCAGCCAACCCAGCCCAAATCTGCAGTATTCAGCTACTCTGCATGACCACTGAAAAGACCTGAAAGAAGCCACAATGTCTTAACTAGGTAGATGAAGGGAGGGAGGGAAGCTGAGAGATGGAGGGGGCCCCTAGTCTGTTGCTCACAGTTAGTTTAGACTAGAAGCAGGAAGTTTTTAACTAGTGGTTTTAATTAGTGCTCATATATTTCCCGGGCCGCTTGACGTTTCTTCCCTTTTTAATTGTTGACAGGTGTTCATATTTTTGTCTCTAATTCTTGTTCGCTGCCAGTTTGTCTATTGCTTTCCTCTGAATTTGCTTCCCCGGTTCTTGAGCGTAGTCCATAAACAACATAGTTTATATAAAAAATGGACAAAAAAATCATATTTGTTACCCTGGACCACAAAACCAGTCTTAAATAGCACAGGTATATTTGTAGCAATAGCCCAAAGTACATTGTATAGGTCAAAATGAGTGATTTTTATTTTATGCCAAAAATCATTAGGATCTTAAGTAAAGATCATGTTCCATGAAGGTATTTTGTAAATTTCCTACCGTAAATATATCAAAACTTAATTTCTGATTAGTAATATGCATTGCTAAGAAATTCATTTGGACAACTTCAAAAGTGATTTTCTCAATATTATGATTTATTTTTTTTGCTTTGCACCCTCAGATTCCAGATTTTCAAATAGTTGTATCTCAGCCAAATATTGTCATATCTTAACCAAAAAAGGAATATTGACCCTTATGACTGCTTATATAAAACTGAGAAATTATTGTTGCATACTGCTGGTTTTAGGAATCCCCTCTCACCCACATGTAAAAATAAACCCATTTTCAGAGTAAAATTATCTACACCATCAGCCATTCACTACCTACTTAGGCACTCAAAAATCAATACAACCTCTACACATATGTCACATTGGGTAATACAGTGTGTGTGAATGCATTAAAAAGTGCACACATATGTGGTGGGGGTTCGAACATGCTCTCCACATGCTTTGCACACGGTCGAGCTCATAGCCGCAGCAGGATACGGGAGATTGTGAGCGGAGAGGAAGTCATGTAGTACTGACCTGACATGGGCCCACTGCTTTGAAAGTGGCGTGAGACAAACATGAAAGGAGAGGGTGTTTTTCTCTTTATCTCCTTCTTGCTGTCTCTGATCATTGGAACGTTTTGGATGCATTGTCATACTTGCTTATACAGAATCCTTACCTGAACTCACCATGGTCACAGTTTCTCTAAAAATGCGGTAGTTGCTGGCGTTTTTGTTGTTATGATGTATTTTTGGTATCTTGATATTCTTGACCGCTATCCCCAAAAAGTAAAAATCTGTTCTATAAGCAGAAACAATGTAATTAAGTCATTTGCAGGTTATTTCTTCTCAAAATGACTAGTTCTGTGCCACTACTGGTCTGTTTCTTTGCAGCCTGACATGGCAACATTGACTCAACCAATAGCATGACTTGTGGGCGGTACCATCTGTTTGGCCAACCAATGGAAGACAAACTCGCTTCATTAAAACTGATTTCATTTGCTGATACACAATCACCTTTTACCAATTTGTTTATTTTGACTTCATTTTTGGCCTACGCAATAACAATAAGTGCAGAGACTGAACATCAAGTCATTTGCAAGTTAAGTTAAATAGCAACGTACTAAATAAACTATTTAAAACAGCAGCGTTTTGATGCCTAAGTTAGTATTTATTACATTTACTGGCTAATCCAGTGGTGTTATTACGTTTTACTGTGGAATGAAAGACGTAATGGAGATTTTTATTATAAAAGTTGAGCACTACTTTAAAATCAGCTGTTTTTTTAAATACTGTAAAATAATCACCAGCTATCAAATGCTATTGTGTAGGATTAAATATCTCTTTTTCCCTTGTGTGTTTGTGTGTGTGATGAGCAGTCAGCGAGTGTCTAATCCAACACACAACACAAAGTCGTACCACTACAAGCCTGATTATCTCTCTCTCCTCCTTCTCTTCTTCTGGTCCCGGCGGCCGCCCCTAAATCCCTCTGTTGTTTATTTTCTTCCCCTTTTTCACGTAGATGAGCGGAGGAACCTCCAGACTGATTTGTTGCTAAAAGATGGACTTACTTGTTTCCTTTTGTGTGAAAATCTTCTACTCTCCCTTTCTATCCTCTCTCTGTGTGCTTGTTTGACTGACAAGGCTTATTGGACTATAACAGGCGTAACTCTTCCCCCCCTCCTCCTTTTGTCCGCAGACAATTCTCCCACAGATTCGGAGCTGTGCGCATTCTTTGGCCGCCACACTACTGAGTCCTGAAAGGAACCAGCTCGAGTCCCGTCCCTCCCCGTCCGCTCCTAATTCTCCCCCCCCTCTTCACCAGCACACGGTGAAATGAGCACTTCAGCAGGCCGGAAACATTTAATCTGGCCCTCTTTTGAAGAGAATTAATTGAAACTTATCCACTTGCCGCCTTTTTCGCTCTAGCGGCTCCCTCGCCCCAAAATCCCTGCCTCGTTCCCATCCGGATCATGGCGGATGGGGCGCTTGTGTTGGGTTTTTGCGAACGGCCTATAGGGACCGGAAAAGCTTGTCACCTGAGAGCCGTATTAGCGCTTGCACGAGTGCGGTTCAATGTCGAGTTCCCCTCCGAGAGTGTGTAAATATTGAAAAGGCCGATCGGTACCGAAACTTGAAGCACACCTGTAATTTGTTGTCACTCGTCAACGTCCTAATGGCGCCTCTCCATTAAAGGCGCGTGACGGGGCAGGGCTTTTGATTTGATTGAGGGCTACATAAACGCTTAATTTTGCTGCCGAGTGGCTATTATTTTGCGCAGAAATCCGGGGCCGTCGGAGAGGGCAGTGTGGCGTCTGATAAAAGAGACGGTGAGGAAATGGAAGGGCCGTCAAACAAGCCCTTCCCTCTCCCTCCCTTTTCTCCGTTCGAGGGGAATATTATGCTAAGCCGTTGGCGTTTTTATGTTGCCATAGCAGCATTACTCCTGCAGGGTTGTGACCTCAGATGATTACAGTACAAAGCTTATTGGGTCTTGAAAACCCCTTTGAAGATGAAAAGTCTTTGATGGTTTATATTTATGCAAATCTCTCAGATATGATTTATCCTACTGAGATTGAATGGGGAGATGATTAAAATTCCCCCATTAGAAAAAAATCCCTCAATGAAGGCATATTCTTTGAGCTAATAAAACAAGTGTGTGTGGGATATTTTAGCCTTTATTTGGAAAACTAGCCTTGACGTACCTGAGGTTATTTTAATCTGCCGTCCCCGATGTGTGAAAGAGAGACGGAATGGGGGGACAGGGAATTACACTTTTCTGCTTTGAGTTTTTTTTTTTTTTTCTCTTCCCTTTCCTTCCCTTCCCCCCTCCTTTTATTTTTTTGTACAGGCTTTAAAAGAAAATATCTGACAGAGGGAGCTTTTGTGTGTTTCCAGATGATAGATTTTGGAATTTGGGCAACCCCACTGGCAGTCCACGGCTAGCTGTGAACTGGTCTGTTGGAAAAAATCGGAATGCTTTGGTCTTCAAAGCACCAAACTTCATTTTAAAGCCTTCTTAGGTAAGCTCAAATATTAGCGGGAAAATGAATAGCGCGGAGAAGTGTCGTATCACACGTCGCAAGTCTCACGAGTCTGTCCGCCGGGGGAAGCCGAGGCTCTGCATAAAACTGAAATGAAATGCGCTCCCAGACAGCTCAAATCTCATCCCTTCTCTTTTCATATTCAGCGCTCCTTTCTTTGTAAATTCAGACAGGAACCTGTAGTATATCTCGAGGGCCTCTGTGAAACAGGAGTTGTCCAAAGACTGTGTGAATCCTGTCAAGTTTTTGAAGCAATATTTATTTCTTCTTCTTCTTCTTCTCTCTCCGAAACCCTGAGTCAGAAGTTTTTCAATTTAATTAGGCATGGTTTGAGTAATGTTGTCTCTTTAAATGTGATTTAAGGTGTTGTTTTTGACTGTGTGTGTGTCCGTTTCAGTTTGTTGACAGGTTTCAGCGATACTTAAAAGGCAGAGAGCTCAGAGAACCCATCCGCCTGGTCACCTTTGTGGAAACTGCTGTGGGTCTGCTAAATTTTAAGGTAAATAATGACTTCATAATTTGAATTAGAAAATCTAAAATTGCCCCTATCTTTGAAAAAATGGACATTTTTGCCCTCTTATAAAATATGCAGCTCCTTTTTTCCTTTTGATTATTTTGCTCCCCCCCTCCCCCAAACCCTCTGTTGTGCTGGCTAGACGGAATCCCAGAGCCAAGATAGGGAAATATTGCAGAGTCACAGCAAGAAGTGAAATTAATTTGGAACTCAACAAAAGCATTCAAGAAATTCCATCTGCTCCGTGCCTGACACGGTCATATCACATTCCAGACTGTCTCTCACTAGTCCTGCTTCTGGGGTTAGTTACAGCCTTGGACGGTCTTCACAGATTTCTAGATTTCCCCATCCACGGGGACAGAGATGGGCCATTAATTGTGTGTGTGTGTCTTTTTTTAATATCTGATACAGTTCCATTTCTAAACACAACATAAAGAACAGAGGCATGGACAGCGACTAAGGGAGTTTTAGGGAAAATTAGAGTCGTCTGACTGGGTGACTTGATTGAGTGCCAAAGCACACATGCGCACACACACATGCACAGCTCTTAATTTTCTCTTTCTCTTGAAGGCAGTGTGTGAAGCACTTCGAGATCTTGGGCCAAAGGCAGGTCTTCATCATGACGGAGTTGTCTTCGGGTCAGATGACTTCTGTGCCAGCATAGGTCTGCTATCTTCTTATTTCACTATTTAATGCCTTTTTTTCTTCTTCATTCACTTATTTGTTGAATGACAGTACCATAAATAAATTATTTTTATTAACTGATGAAAAAGATGCATTTTTATGATATTATGTGACCCTGGACCACAAAACCATAAAGGTCATAAAGGTACATTTTTTAAACTGAGATTTATACGTCATCTGATAATATTCAATACAGCACAATATTTAGCCGAGATACAACTATTAGTTTTGAGTTTTGATATATTTACGGTAGAAAATTTACAAAATATCTTCATGGAGCATGATCTTTACTTAATATCCAAATGATTTTTGGCATAAAAGAAAAATCGATATTTTTGACCCATACAGTGTATTTTTGGCTATTGTTACAAATACACCCGTGCTACTTAAGACTGGTTTTGTGGCCCAGGGTCACATATACCATTAATAATCATGTTTTTGATCCTGCAGGAGCCACACGCACTAAAGATGCTAAAGAACTCCTGTATGCTCGGCAGAAAGTGGTGGTCACCACCAAGGCTTTCGGTCTCCAGGCAATCGACCTTGTTTACATCGACTATCAAGATGTGGAAGGACTAAGGCAGCAGGCCAGAGAGGGCGCGCTTATGGGCTTTACTGGTATGTTGACTGCTAAGTCACATTACTTTTTTTTCCTGTTCGTTTGCTGTATGACATCCTGGCCTGACCTTCCTTAAACAAAATTCTATTTTGGACTCTCTATTAAGGATCTTAATGAAAACACATGCACATATGAATAATTGCAGATAGCGTATACTGGCTTAAAAATTGTTGCACAAGCAAAACATGTAAGAGAACCAGTGATTGGCTGAAAAGATTGACATGATAATATTCCAGTCTTTAATAAATATTCTAGGTTAAGATCAAGTTTCTTAAAATATAAACTTAAAATATCTCACAAAAATCTGTGTTAAATATTAATTACATTTCATACATTACGTATGTATGTATGTATGTATGTATGTATGTATGTGTGTGTGTATATATA
>JAHKKF010519019.1:10907-23828 GCA_019740295.1 Labeo calbasu | reverse complement strand
ATATATATGAATATATTTGTGTGTGATTGTAATAGCACTTGTCTCTATGTTTTTACCAATTTATAATTATTTTTTCTGTTAGAATCTTAATGGCCTTTTATCTCTATTCAGGGGGAAGCGAAGAGGATCACTCTGGTGCTGCAGCAGCCCTCACAAGGTGGAGCGACCCAGGCCGGGACAGTGACAGTAGGGGGAACTGCAGCTGCAGGGGCGGGTCAGCAGGGCCAGCAGCCCAGGCTGGTGTTGGGCTCTCTGCCAGGGAAGTTGGTCCTGCAGGGTGGCCAGCTGGCAGCTCTCGCCCAAGCCAAGGCAGGTCAAACGGGTGCGCAGCCGAAAGTGCTCACCATTCAGCTGCAAGTTCAGCAGCAGCCCAACCAACAGGGAGCCAAGGTGAGTGAAAGGACAGGACATGTGTGCTGGAAGATATGCATTTTCTTGTGACTTGGTGGTGACGGGAAGCTTTTTCTCTGTGTGCAACAGTTTCAATTGGTTTCTGGGGCAGCTAATGCTGGTGGCAGCCCTCAGGTGGTGCAGATTTCTCAAGGCCAAGGAGGACAAAGACTAGCCGTGCCTCTTAAACTGCTGCTGCAGCCACAGGTAGGACAATTTTTTTATATGTTTTATGGCTCTTGTTCTTTGGTGTATATAGAGCCATAAAGTAACACTTTGCATTCTGTTATTACTCTACCACTTGGATTCTTAAAGGATTAGAATAAAAATTTCCTTATTATTTACTCACCCACATGTCATCCTAGATGTTCATGTCTGTCTTTCTTCAGTCAAAAACAAATTAAGGTTTTTGAGGAAAACATTCCAGGATTTTTCTCCGTATAGTGGACTTCAGTGGGCACCAGTGGGTTGAACTTCCAAATTGCAGTTTCAGTTCAACTTCAAAGGGAATAAGAGTCTTTTCTAGCAAAATGATCGGGTCAGTTTCTTTAAAAAAAAAAACAAAAAACGTTCGCTTTGTAAACACTGGGTCAGTTCTTCCACCTGTGTGACTATGTAATGCGTGAGGTCAAGCTAGAGCAAGATGAGCATTTGTGGTTAAAAAGTATATACAATTTTATTTTTTATAGAAAATTACTAATTATTTCGCTAGATAAGGCTCTTGTTCTTCAGCTGGGATTGTGTAGAGCCTTTTGAAGCTGCATTGAATTTGCAGTTTGGATCTTCAACCTGTTGGCTCACATTGAAGTTCACTATAAAGAGAAAAATCCTGGAAGGTTTCCCTTAAAAACCTTAATTTCTTTTTGTTTGAAATAAGAAAAACATCAACATCTTGGATGACATGGGGGTGAGTAAGTTATCAGAAAATGTATATTCTGGAAGTGAACTAATTCTTTAAGAATATGAAGTGTTTTGAAGTTATTTAAAGATAAAATATAATGTGTACACTTTCTGTCTGATTGAATTCCTTACAATGATTCTGATTCCTAAATGGTTTCATTAATGATTCTTTTAGTGCCCAAAAGGACAAAATATTTAGTAAAGGAAAATGCATTTCATTAGACGGTGACAACGTACAGTTCTCAGAATATACTGTCACTTTTTCTGCAGTCAACCACTGCTTCCAGTGCTGGTGGGGCCGTTTCTGTGGTTAAAGTTATCAATACCTCGGCTGCCGGGTCTGCGTCCGGCACCACCACCACGGCCGCGTCTTCCGGTGTGCGTTTGGCGAAGGTCCAGGAGCCCGTGCGAAGAGTGGAGACCCTGTGCAAACAAGAGAAAGCAAATCGCATCGTTGCTGAGGCCATCGCACGGGCCAAAGCCAGGGGAGAAAGGAACATCCCCCGTGTGCTCAACCAGGATGAACTGCCTGCCGGACAGACCTCTGCAGACCTGGAGGGTACCCCAGGGGCTGGAGGAGCCAAAAAGAAAGGAGGAGGAGGAGGAGCAGGAGGTGGTGGTAGTAGTAGTGGAGGGAGCAAGAAGAAAAGCCCAAGTGCGGGTGGAGGGAAAGTGGTGGTGGGAGGAGACAAGAAATCCAAGGCAAAGACTCCAGGAGTGGTTTCTGGAGGCGGAGGCAGTAAAAGTAAATCCAAGACTAAGCTGAAGTAAGTTTGGGCTTCTTATCCTCTATGGATGAGTTTGACTCATTTATGTGTTTGCCTCTGCCTGTTTTTGTTCTTACATTTTTATTCCCTCTTCATAGCACCATCACTCCTGTGGGTGGTAAGAAAAGGAAAAGAAATGCATCCTCTGACCATTCAGATATAGATCTAAGCCCACCTGTTTCACCCCGCACACTGGAGGAGGAAATGTCACAGGTATTGCATGCTTACACATTTAGTTCTTCCTGATATAAAATCAATCCCTCAGTTAGTGATTCATAGCAGCCATATTAAGCCATTAAAGTGTTATACACGTTGGCAGGCATTCAAGCTGCATTATGTCACAGAATTTTGAATATAGAACGTCAGAACAATGCCATAAACCTGATTCATTGACTCTGCTGTGATCCTGTTCTCCCAACAGAAGCGGCGTTCTAACCGTCAAGTGAAGCGGAAGAAGTACACGGAGGATTTGGACATTAAAATCACAGATGACGAAGATGAAATGGATGCGGATGTTGACGTAACCACAACCCCTGTGTCTACTGCAGGGCATCTCCAGTCTATGGGTGCAGAACTCCAGCATGAACTGGATGGGGATGGTCTTCCAAGCATGCAGTTTTTTGTGGTACGTCAGCACTCTTGTCAAAGCGAGTTGGACCTTTGTGGGTCTTACTGCTTAGTTTTCCTTTTTTAGTTTTTAGTTGTTTACAGTTGACACAATGCCACCAGTAATAATAAAAAAAATTGTTGATATGTGAGGGCATGTTTCTGATTTGTTTCAGGAGAACCCAAGTGAGGAGGACGCTGCTATTGTGGATAAAATATTGTCTATGCGGGTGACCAAAAAGGAGGCAAGTATCTTTTCATGCTTATCACTATCATAGGGCCTCATGATTTCCGCAATGCCGAAAACACGGACAGAATCACGGAATCCAGTCATGAAAATGGAATTTACTGTATAACGCTGTATGTCACGGAATTTGTCAAACTTTGAAATAATTAATTGAAAGTAAGTCGTTAGACCTAACTATATTGTGATTATGGACAAGTATCTGTGAATATTAAGTTTGAATCCGGCATGTTCTGCCTATCTCTGTTTGAATGAATAGCGCAGATGCGAAATTTCGTTTTATTACACACATACTAAAGCGTGGGTGACGCTCATTAAATGAGGACATAAATACACAAGCAACTGCTCTGAGAGTCACTTTATTAGCATTTTACCATTTCATCTGAGTAAAACTAGCATCATATCATGTACACACAGAAGTTTAAAGGTATTCACGGCAAGCCGTCAAAGTAAAAGTTCGGTTTAACTTGAATACATTTTGCCAGAAATATATTACTATTAAGTATAATGTACGTAGTATTACTGCTAGTACTACTAAAGTTATTAATTTTTAAGGAATCACACAACATTTCTTCCATGTTTTCATTTTAATAGTAATTTTAGTAACAGGAATAGTAGCTTTGTTTGCTAAACAAAGTTTAATTTTTAGTAACTAAACAAATGAAATGAATGTTTTTTTTATGCCTTCATTGGATAAACAGAAAAATTTAATTGCACAACACAGATTTTCTGAGGAAAAATACAACATTGCGTTAGGCTATTTTAACTTTTATGCCTTTAAATAGTTGCACATGCTAAAACACAAAATTTATGGTAAAAACATTTTATAGGGCCATACATGTAAATTTTGTTACAATTTTAATAAATTGATGTGAAATTGTGAGTTTCATGATTTTAATAAAATGGACATGCTTTTGATTAATAAAATGGCATTTAACCATTAAAAAGGAATCCAGAAAAATCAGAATGGGAAAAAAACGTAATCCAAAAAACTAAAATGGAAAAAATGGAATTTGGAAAAAAAATGCAACAAAATTTGGGGAAAAAATAAAACTGATTTCATAGGGCCCTGTTATCATTCACTTGTGAAATCTTGTTCTAGTCTGTTCTGACTTAACCTTCATGGCATTTTCTTGTCCTGATGCAGGTGTCTCCAGGGCAGTATACTAATGTGGAGGAATTTTTTGTCAAATATAAAAACTAGTAAGTTTTCTCAAGCCTTTTTTTGTGACAATAGACCAGATTTATAAACAATCGATCAATCAGTATTTTTTGTGGGAATGTAATTTTTATCTCTTGAAAGTGTTCATTTACCATGTGTTTCTAGCTCGTACATGCACTGTGAATGGGCCAGTCTTGAGCAGCTTGAAAGAGACAAGAGGATACATCAGAAACTGAAAAGATTCAAGACAAAACAGGCACAGATGAGGAACCTATTCCAAGAGGTATGAACCTATACATTTGAAATTAGGCACATGTGCCATCTTTTGTTTTGGTAGCATTAGACATAAGGCTTTAGAAATACTCACTAATTGTGTTCTTGAGGATTTATAAGCTTAACTGGAACGCTTCCCTGTGCTTTAGGATGAGGAACCTTTCAATCCAGACTATGTGGAGGTTGACCGTATTTTGGATGAGTCACATAGTGTTGATAAAGACAATGGGGAGGTAAGAATTCTTCTATCACAAACAGAATTTTAAAATGTCAAATAAGACATGGCATTTGTGAGTTTATTTAACGGATTTGTCGGTCATTTGTTCTTGTATCAGGCTGCACTGATTTGATTTAACAAGATGTTTTGTTTTTGTTGTGGTATTTCTTGGAACTTTGTCTTATTACATTTAATTCAAACTGCACACTGCCAAAACACTGATTGTGAGTGTTGTCTTCCCTCCCACAGCCGGTTGTGTACTACTTAGTGAAGTGGTGCTCTCTGCCCTATGAAGATGCTACTTGGGAGCTGAAGGAGGATGTTGATGAAGGAAAAGTGGAAGAATTCAGGAAGATTGAAAGCCGCCCAGCCCGACTCAAAAGAACTGTGAGAAACTGTCACGCTCGTCCACTGCATACTGTTATATCTGCTTCTTCCTCTCTCTTCTCAGTGCCTGGTCACCATTTTTACCCTGTCTGCATTCTTTAGTTTTCATTAAGAAACAGACGAGAAAGTGGTTAATTATTAACAAGACATGCTCTTCCATCAGCCTCGACCTGCTGCAAGTGCCTGGAAAAAGCTTGATGAGTTCAGAGAGTATAAGAATGGGAACCAGCTCCGAGAGTACCAGCTGGAGGGAGTCAACTGGCTGCTCTTCAATTGGTACAACAGGTAAATAAACTGCTGATACACTGTTTGAATGTAATAAATATAAAAGGGGTTATAAAGGCATCTGCAGCTTTTAAAGAAAATTAATCTTTTCTATACTATATTGATAAATGTTTAAAGACCTCTTTAATTTTTTGTTTTCTGCATTTTAGTCCATGTGATTTAGCTTTGAGGCATCTTTAGGCTGTGTACTCTTAGTTGACAAAATAAACAGATATACCCCTTGTTAAATTTACATGTTTTCTCTTCCAGGAAATTGAACCAAAAATATTAATGATTCATTCCCTGCTCAGGGGTGCATGAAAATGTGCTCTAGATTGTGATTGTTCCCTCCCCCTCAATTATAAATACCACCTGCCACTGATCCAATGCAATAAACAGACAGTAGCTTGGAGATACAAAACCATAAGTAAATAATTTGTCAGCCTACTATTTGGACACATCAGCGGCCTCCTGATGCTGATTGTGGGCGTCCTTATCAGAACAGTCACCCTGGGATCTTTGTTTGAATTGTTGCAGCCTTACTCAAATAACAAATGCAGGCTGATTTCTTTATTACCATCTCATTCTGGCAGGAGTGCAGGCGTAGGTGAAAATTGTGCTGAGAAATGGACCACAATTGAAGTCTATTAATTGATTTTGTTCATGGTTCAACGTTGGGTTGTAATAAATATCATTCAAACTATTTCAAGTCAATAATAGTTATTTTAGTACTGAGATTGAATGGATTGACAACATACAACTTTGTGTGTTTTGTTTACTGCTTGTATTGTGGTGTTTTTTTTCTAAAGGTAATTTCTGTTCTTCTTTGTCCATTTCTTACACCCTTTCTTCTGACTTCCCACAAAGGCAAAACTGCATCCTGGCAGATGAAATGGGTCTGGGGAAGACCATTCAGTCCATAGCCTTGCTGTCAGAGGTGTTTGCTGCAGGGGTTCAGGGGCCGTTCCTCATCATTGCCCCTCTCTCCACTATCACAAACTGGGAGAGAGAGTTTTCCACCTGGACAGATATGAATGCTATTGTTTACCACGGCAGTCTGGCCAGTAGACAGATGATCCAGCAGTATGAAATGTATTGCAAAGATGATAAGGTTGGTTTAGATGTTTTCACTGTGTGTTTCTGTCTCATCAGTTTGATTGCTACTAAACAGCAGTGCTGTTATTTTTAACTGAAACTGTGAAACATTAACAGTAATTTAATTAAATCTGGAATTAAGTATTATACTTATTTCAGTTAATTGCAAAGGCAGAATTCCTCATTTTCATTAAGTTGAAATACTAAAATTACTAAAGCTGAAATAAAAATGTTAAATGCAAATATGAAAAAAATACAATTACAAAAAATTAAAGTAAAGCTCACAATAAAAAAAAAGCTAATATAAAACTTACTCAAATAAATTGTGGAAGCCCGTTTCCGGCACTGGATAATTTTTAAAAAAATTAATTGAGACTTATTCTGACATTTCTCGCATCTCGCAAATTCTGACTTTTTTTTTCACAGAATTGCATGATATAAACGTGCAAACTGCGAGTTATAAAGTCAGAATTGCAAGATATAAACTCACAGATCTGACTTTATTTCTCAGAATTGCAAGTTTATTTCTCAGGATTGCTAGTTATTTCTTTATTTCTCAGAACTCGCAATTCTGACTTTTCTGACGTGCAATTGCAAGTTAAGTCAGAATTGGGAGAAATAAACGTGCAATTCTGAGAACAAATCAGTTTTTCCCCCTCAATTTATAACTCGCAATTTGTTTATATCACACTTCTGAGCAGAATTGTGAGATACGACCTTGCATTTGCGAGAAGAGTTTAAATAGTTTATTTCTTGCAGTTCTGACTATTTTCTGCAGTTGTGAATTAATCACGCAACTGTGAGAAAAAGTCTAAATTGTGAGTTTATATTTCGCAATTCTGACTTAACTTGCAATTGCGAGTTTATATCTTACAAATCTGAGAAAAAGACAGAATTGTGTGTTTGCATCGAGCAGTTCTGAGAAAAAAGTCAGAATTGTGCGTTTATGTCTCGCAATTTTGACTTTGTAACTCGCAATTGTGTGTTTATGTCACAATTCTGAGAAAAAAGTGAGAGAAAAATCGTATTAACCTTTTATTTTTATTCAGTAGCAGAAATGGGCTTCCATAATAGATACTACAGTATCTTAAAAAAAAACAAATTAACACTAAAGTTATACTTATAGTCTATTTTGGTAGCCCAATTCTGACTTCCTCTCTCCCTTGCTTTTTTTTTTTTGTTTTTTTTGTTTTCTCTAGGGACACTTGATACCAGGGGCCTATAAGTTTGACGCTCTGATCACAACCTTTGAGATGATTCTCTCAGATTGCCCAGAGCTGAGGGAGATTTCTTGGCGCTGTGTAGTTATTGATGAAGCTCACCGTTTGAAGAACAGAAACTGCAAACTCCTCGACAGCCTCAAGATGCTTGACCTCGTCAGTGATTCATCATTTTATTTTTTGCTTTCCTTAAGAAACTAAATGTATTGATGTTAGTAATAAAAAAATATGATTTATTAAATAACAATCCTTTCTGTTTTCCCTTTTCAGGAGCATAAAGTGTTGTTGACAGGCACTCCACTTCAAAACACAGTAGAGGAGCTGTTCAGTCTGCTGCACTTTCTGGAGCCGGCCCAGTTTCCCTCGGAGATAGAGTTTTTGCGCGAGTTTGGAGATCTTAAAACAGAGGAGCAGGTAGAAGAAACATGGCAATATTTTGGCAGGCAACATCCTCTGTGTTAAGAGCATCAGCAATTTCCGACACACTGTCTTTGATTATCAGGTCCAGAAACTGCAGTCAATTCTAAAGCCAATGATGCTGCGTAGACTGAAAGAAGATGTAGAAAAGAACCTCGCCCCAAAACAGGAGACCATTATTGAGGTATGATTTCTTTCTAGCGTCAGAACTATATCTTGTTGATTAATTTTGTAAGTTCTAAGTGAGTAATTTTCTGTGGTCCCCAGGTGGAGTTGACTGATGTACAGAAGAAGTATTACCGTGCTATTCTAGAACGTAACTTCAGCTTCCTTAGCATGGGAGCCACACAAAACAGCAATGTACCCAATCTCCTCAACACAATGATGGAACTTCGAAAGTGCTGCAACCACCCTTACCTCATTACAGGTACCAGATTTATGGCTGTTCCCTTATAGTCACTCTTGTTTATATAATTTAGCCTTGCAGTCTTTGTTTACATGTTCCTGAGCATAACAGGTTTTACTTCAAACCTATGTGACTTCTTTGGTCCTGTAGCATACGCACACTCAAACTGTTCCTGATTGGTTTCCCATTCTAACATCTTGTTGTCCACTCTCTGTGCAGGTGCTGAGGAGAAGATAGTGGCTGAGCTGAGGGAAGTGTATGATCCTCTGGCTCCAGACTTTCATCTCCAGGCTCTGGTGCGCTCTGCAGGGAAACTGGTCTTGCTGGATAAGCTGCTTCCTCGCCTTAAGGCTGGCGGGCACAAGGTGCTCATCTTCTCACAGATGGTGCGGTGCCTCGACATCCTTGAGGACTACCTCATACACAAGAGGTACAGCTTTAGAAATGTGAACTGTGAAATGGAAATGTGTGATTTAAATGGCAACTGCAGCCAAAGAATTTTTCATCCTGCCATCTGGTTTGTTAGATGGATCTAAAATTAAATGTGTTCTGCCTTAGATACCTGTATGAGCGCATTGACGGGCGGGTCAGAGGAAACCTGCGACAAGCGGCCATTGATCGCTTTAGTAAACCTGATTCAGACCGGTTTGTCTTCCTGCTTTGTACCCGGGCTGGAGGTTTGGGCATTAATTTGACTGCTGCTGACACCTGTGTCATTTTTGACTCTGACTGGAACCCACAGAATGATCTTCAAGTGAGGATCTCATGCATTTCAGTGCATTTAAAGATGTTTTTTAATACAGGTCTTCAGTCTAATCATTTTTCTTCTCATCTTCCACACAGGCTCAGGCACGTTGTCATCGTATTGGTCAATCTAAAGCGGTGAAGGTGTATCGTCTCATTACCAGAAACTCATATGAAAGGGAGATGTTGGACAAAGCGAGTCTTAAACTGGGACTTGATCGAGCCGTTCTGCAAAGCATGAGTGGAAATAAAGACAGCAGTGTTAATGGGGTAAAAATGAAAGAAATCATTATTTTATGTTGCTATTTACCCAAAATGAAACCTGTATGATTTGGTTAACTATTACTTTAACCCCCGGTTTCAAAGACAAGGCTTAAGCCTAGTCCAGACTGAAATGTAAGTCTAAGCTGTTTCAACTGAAAGAAACTTGCACTGATTGATCTTAAAAAGTCAGTGCCCTTGTTTTGTCTCAAGATGCACACCAGTAATGTTTTTTTTCTAAGTACGTTTATAAAAATGACTTAAATGTCCTAATATAGCTATGGCCTAATTCTGGTTTAGTCTAAGTCCTGTCTGTGAAACCAGGCCTAAATTCTTTAAATTCAACACGGAAGTAATTTTGTAATGGATTATCACTCACTGGTATGCTGTTGGCTTTTCTCAGATCCAGCAGTTCTCCAAGAAGGAGATTGAAGATTTACTTCGTAAAGGTGCTTATGCAGCCATTATGGACGAGAACGATGAGGGCAGCCGTTTCTGTGAGGAAGACATCGATCAGATACTTCAGAGAAGAGCAACAACCATCACTATAGAGAGTGAAGGCAAAGGATCCACCTTCTCCAAAGCCAGCTTTGTGGCTTCTGAGAATCGCACAGATATTGCTCTGGATGATCCTGAGTTCTGGCAAAAGTGGGCCAAGAAAGCTGACATAGACATGGACTCTCTCAACAGGAAGGTACAATGTAGCATCTAGAAAATGGTTACTGGGTACAGTGTTTTTTGCTGATCTTTCTTTTCGTTCCTAAACGTCTTGTTTTCTTTTATGCGAACTCCTTGCAGAATACTCTTGTGATTGACACGCCGAGAGTGAGAAAGCAAACGCGTCAGTATTCCAGTCTGCGTGGAGAAGGTGGAGATCTGTCTGACTTGGATAGCGACGATGACTACCCACCCCATAATTCCCGTCAATCTCGGGCTTCTCGGCGCTCAGATCGGCATTCTGGTGGTGGTTATGGGCGCACAGACTGCTTCAGAGTGGAAAAGCACCTACTCGTTTATGGGTTTGTGACCTTGTTTCTTTCTGATTGTAATAATGTGATTAGCACATTATTAGGAAAGGTGATTTGCAAACCCTTATACTTACTACTTAGGTGAGGTGAAGCTAGATCATGAATGATTTGCATGAACATATACGCATTTAGGCAGATTTAGGCTCATTCCCTTCAAAAGCAAAAGTAATACTCTGCATCTTGAGCGCCTCAGATGTCGAGAGTAAATGATGACTGCTATGTTCATTATTACGTCCAACAACAGTACACCTTAATCGCTTAGCAGCCATTCTTGTCTACCCCTGCTCAGGCTTCAAAACAATGGCAGTGTTCACAGCTCACTCAGTCTGCTAAAATGGCCATGTCAATCAATAGACATGGGAGGGGCCTGTGCAGAACTGCGTCATTCTGCCAGGAATCTCAGAACAACCTGATATAAAAAAGTGATTAATATTATTGGGGATTTAAAAAAAAAAACACAGGGTGGATTGTTATCTTTATAGGGTGGTTGTGTACACAAACTGCCAACATGTTCAAACAACATATAAAAGTGGTTTTTACATCCGATGACCCCTTCAATTCAATTTTTCTCAAGATTGTGAAACTTTCTGTGGAATTATGATTTCATACATTTAAATTTCAACACTACTTTCTCTAAACAGGTGGGGCCGTTGGAGGGATATCCTGTCTCATGCTCGCTGTAAGAGGCGTCTCAGTGAACGTGATGTGGAAACCATCTGCCGCGTCATCCTGGTTTTCTGTCTGATACATTACCGTGGAGATGAGAATATCAAAAGCTTCATTTGGGAGCTAATCACCCCTCCAGAGAATGGACGAGAACCACAGGCTTTGCTTAATCACTCTGGTATGACTTTCTCTCATTATAATCTTGTTTAAATGAATACTCTTTGGTTCTACCAGCAAGGACCCTCAGGTAGTGTTCCATCACGTCTTCCGTTTTTCATGGTCAGTGTTTTCCAGCCGCCTTTTCGTCATCTCTGGCATTCCTGTATGATTGTTGCATTTCTAACTTTCAAATTGATTGAGAAGCAGCCATTGCCTTCTGCTTATTCATCATGGAAAAACTGAGTAAACAATGTATATGTCCGCACAAAACAAATGTCCACCAATATATGAAAGAACAGCATATATTGGGCTTCACTGGGCTATTTAACACAAATGTAATATTTATAAAAGAATTTATTTTTGACAATTGTTCATACCAGGCCACTTTACAGAAGTAAAAAGAATGTTTTAGTATTGGTAATTTTCACCTCATGCTCATAGTTTTGATTTAAAATACTTCTCTTCTGGTCCAGCATTCACATATAGTCTAGCCAAAAAAGTTTAAATGTTTCAAAGCATGACACGAATTGGATCTGAAAATTTTGCATACACTGTTAATTGGAGCTCCACGCAGCTTCAGTAATACTCTCTACTGGAAATAAATGACTTGCGGTTTGTTAAAGATGGGGAAAAGGCAGCTTTATAAAGCAACGTCCTGTGTAGGTTGTGAAATAGAGCATTAGCTTTATGCTAAGCAAGTTAAAGCTTCTAAATGCTCATAGTGGTGCTCTCCTTTCCTTTAGGTTTGTCTATCCCTGTTCCTCGTGGCAGGAAGGGAAAACGAGTCAAGGCTCAGAGCTCTTTTGATGTGCAGAAAGTTGAGTGGATTCGAAAGTATAATCCTGACAGTCTTCTGCTTGATGACAGTTACCGAAAACACCTCAAACACCAGTGCAACAAGTATGTTGGACCCATCAGGGACACTATTTAATTATACTCCGCTAAATATTAGCTTGAGTGTCTTCATTTTGCTCTTCCTTTTTCAGAGTGTTGCTGAGAGTGCGTATGCTGTATTACCTGAAGCAGGAAGTCATTGGAGAACATGCTGATTCTGTATTGAGAGGAGCTGATGCAAGGTACAGCTATCGTCTAATTTCATGGTTCTCTTTGGAAAAAAGCATCTGCTAAATGCACAAATGTTCATCTAAATGCAATAGTTGGCATCGTGTTGGATTAAAACATCTGCTAAAGAAATTTCATTAATGACTGGTTGTGTCACCAACATCAAGTTGTCAATGAAATTGTACATGCTTTAATCTTTTTATACCTTGTTTTTTTGATGCAGTGATCTGGTTTTATAATTTAAATTAAACTTCTTTAAATTCCTTCACTGATGCTAGTGTGTTTCCTTGCAGGGATATTGATATCTGGTTGCCTGAAATGGAGCAGCAGGATGTTCCCTCTGGCTGGTGGGACGCAGAAGCTGACCGATGCTTGCTTATCGGAGTCTATAAGCATGGTATGTGCAAGAGTTACAAGTCATTCTGATATGACCCACAGACTAAAATATAGCTATACAGATCCCTGATGTGGTTTTCCCCTCTGTGTCTTGCCATTTCAGGATATGAGATGTACACCACTATGCGTGCTGACCCCTGCTTATGTTTTGTTGAGCGATGTGGGCGTCCTAATGAGCAGGACATAAATGCGGAGCAGCAAGCAGCAGACCCAGAGCTTGGAGAGGGGTCAGTTTCAAACAGACCTGGGCTGCATTT
>JAHKKF010519019.1:0-10857 GCA_019740295.1 Labeo calbasu | reverse complement strand
ATTTTTAACACCTGCATTGTAATATGTGACCCTGGACCCAAACCAGTCATAAACAGGATACATTTTTTTAAATTCAGATTTATACAAGCTGCATAAAAAAAGCTTTCAGTTGATCTACGATTTGTTAGGATAGGACAATATTTGAAAATCTGGAATCTGAGGGTGCAAAAAAATATAAATGTTGAGAAAGTCGCCTTTAAAGTTGTCCAAATGAAGTTCTTAGCAATAATAATTTTTGGCATAAAAGAAAGATCAATAATTTTGACCCATACAATGTACTGTTGGCTATTGCTACAAATATACCCATGCTACTTTTTTTGACTGCTTTTGTGGTCCAGGGTCACATATTATAGATTGTATGATTAACTGGTATAATAAGTTCTGGGTGAGTTTTGTTGGTTTTTCTTGTGAATTTATGTTTTTTTTTTTTGTTTGTTTGTTTTAGTGGGGACTATGACAAGTACTCGGAAGATCCAGAATTCAAACCTGCGACAAGACACACCAAGGAGGTATATGAGGAGGTAAACGACTTTTGAATCGCATATTTTTTTTCCCTGTAATTCTGTCTCATTTATCTTGTGTTGTTGTTAAGAACTTAAATGTACTAAAATAAATAAATAATGTGCTCCTCAGGCTGATTCGGTGAATGCAGATGGTGAGATTTGTGTGGAGGATCGCTCTGCCCCTGTGCAGGTTGAAGGGCCATCTTTGGGATCATCAGATTTGTGTTACTGGCCAACAAGTTCGTCGCTCACAGCTAGACTACGCCGTCTTATCACAGCCTACCAACGCAGTTACAGACGAGAGCAGCTGAAGATAGAAGCAGCGGAGAAGGGTGACCGTAGACGTAGACGCTGTGAACAAGCCACAAAGCTTAAAGAGATAGCCCGACAAGAACGACAACAAAGGTATGTTCCTTAAGGAACCTATTACAGAAACTTCCTCTTTAGTTTCACTGTATAGCATTCTCATGAGCTTCTCTGTTTCAGGTGGACTCGTAGGGAGGAGTGTGACTTTTACAGGGTGGTATCAACCTTTGGGGTTGAAAGAATAAAGAAAGAAGGAGATGCTCCAGAAGGGGATGAGCATCATATGGACTGGAATCGCTTCCGTTCTTTTGCTCGACTTGATAAGAAAACCGACGAGAGCTTGACACGTTACTTCAAGTGCTTCATGTCCATGTGTCGGAAAGTGTGTCATCTTCGGCCTGCACGTGGAGAAGGTATGTTAGACTTTGACATTTTGTATGTACTTTTACTGAAAGTCAATGCAAATTTTTTTTTTTTTTCTTCAGTAATTTATTAAAATATTTTAAAACATTTGCTGGATGGTTAAAATCAAATAAAATTGCATTTTTGAGAAGGAAAAAAGATAAATCACGTAGGCCTACAACGGTATGTCACATTTTAAAACTACATTCAGAAATAGACCTGATGCTGACGTGTAATGTTTACAAACACTATAAACATAGGCTATGCCATATTGTTCCTGTTCCCCTCACTCCACAAAAAATCCTTTCAGTTTAACAGTATTCAGAAAAGAACAAGAATGAAGAATATTAGAAGCTAGGCTATATAAACGACAAGCTAAAACTAATTTATTTAGGCTAAAGCGAAACTAACGTTGGGTCTCTCATGCAACACAAATCCAAATGTTTCTGTTTTGTACTTCACTCGCTTTCCAATATCCACGTAAAACACATTGCTTGGCATAATATCACAGCAGTACGTTGATAACGATTAGGCAGTGTGAGAAAGATAGCTAGATAGATATACATATCTGTGTGTGTGTGTGTGTATATGTGTATATATTTTTTTTCCTTCTAACAGTGGAAACAAACAACTCCTATTCATACAGATAATAGAAACTGTAAACAGTTTGCTTTTATTTGTGTGCATTCACAATAAAAACAAATCTTTGTGCTTTTGTAAAATAAAGAAAAATAGGCTGCCGCTTTCAGCGTTGTCCTTTCGTGCAGCACAAAAATAAAACCAAAACTCTGCATACTAGCTACTTGTTGCAGATTTTTTCTTTTGTTTTGTTAATCAAGTAAAAATATTTATCATATAGTTCTATTCATTCATGTGTGTGTATATATATTATATATATATTATTATATGTATAGCCTAGCTTTATTATGTTTTTAATGCCTGTTGTAATGTGACCACGTGAATCCTCATGTTTTGTTGTTTGCTGCTTTTTGCGCATGTAAAATTAATCCCTGGAAAACAAATTTCGGTATTTTTAACGGGTCACAGGCACTTATCCTTTCTAAAATAATTAATTTCTAATTTGAAATTCTAATCCTGTCGGTTAGGAGAAATTCACTGGAAACTGGTTTCGAGTAGGGATGCAAAATATATTGGTATTTCTTTTGTTGTATCATTTCAAAAATATCGATTCATATTGGATATTTAATTACAGATGTTCAGTATTTGCATATTTTAATAACACATTGTCCTCTACCTCTATTAGAAACTCAGGATTTGTCCCAGTCTCTGGCCCCTATCACAGAAGAACGAGCCTCACGCACACTCTACAGGGTCAGCTTGCTTTGTCGGCTACGTGAGCGTGTTCTTCCCCACCCCTCGTTGGAGGAACGCCTCAGTCTGGCACCACCCTCCTCTGACCTCCCGAACTGGTGGAGCATCCCACAGCATGACCACGAGCTGCTCTTAGCTGCCGCCAGACATGGTGTCAGCCGCACTGAACTCTCAATCTTCTCTGACCCGCAGTACTCATTCAGTCAGGCCCGCCTCGACTACCTCCAGAACCAGCAAGCCCAAGCAGCTTCGCAGATTCACGTGTTAAGTCAGTCACAGGATTCGACTGGTATCAAAGAGGAAAGCCTAGATGATGAGTCTCGGCTGCTGGGGGTGGAGGCACTCTGCCCGTCAGACTCTCCGGCCATGCTCCTCTCCCATTCTGAGGTGAAAGTTGGAGTCCAGGCTGGATGGGGCTGGAAGAAGAGTAAAAATAATGGGCCGAGTGAGAGAAAAGCAGGAAGAGAGAGAGGCGAAGGGCCTTCAGACTCCGATTCTGATTCAGACTCTGGCTCGTCTTCCTCCTCCCGTCATTCTGGCAGCTCAGACGATAGCGGAGACAGTGATGCAGAGAGAGAACAAGGTGAGGAGATGCTGTTGCATTTAAATCATGTTTATGGTAACCTGCAACAGTATAGCTTGAAATATTGTTTCTCATTGTTTTAGCCTTATGATGTTCAGTATGCAACTCAAAATTCATGTTATATTTGCTCTGAGATATATTGAAGCCTGTTTCCGCCAATCAGTAAAATAAAAAAGGTTGTTGTGACTTTGTAATCTTTCAACTCAAAAATTCTGAGGAAAAAGTTAGAATTTTGATGTAAACTCACAAATCTGTCTTTTTCCCTCAAAATTGATAAACACAATTACAAGAAATAACTCAAAATTCTAACTTTTTTATATCTCGTAATTCTGACTTTTTTCTCGTAGTTCTGGCTTGTTTTCTCAATTGAGAGATATAAACTCAGTTGCGAGTTATGAAGTCAGAATTGTAAGAAAATTGTAATCCGTTTATATCGCAGTTCTGACTTTCTCACAATTGACTTTTTTCTTAGAATTGATATAAACTCGCAGTTGTGGGTTATGAAGTCAGAACTGTGAGATATAAACTTGTAATTCTGAGAAAGTGAAAATTGCGAGATATAAACTCGCAGTTCTGACTTTTTCTCAGAAATGTGAGTTTATTTCTCAGAATTGCGAGTTTGTCTCGCAGTTCTGACTTTAATGACTTGCAATTGCGTGTTTAAATAACTTATTACTTTTTCCTCAGAACTGAGATATCAACTCGCAATTGTGTTTAATAAAGTCAGAATTGCAAGATATAAACTCGCAATTCTAAGAAAAGTCAGATAATTTTTAATTTAAGTTTTTTATTTTCTTAATGGTTGTGATCTTCACTGATTGTAATGTTTTAATTTTGTTCTTTGGCCAGCTGTAATGGTTAATTAATTTGGGTTGATTTGAATGTGATTTGTAACTAGAATGACTCTGATCTCTTAGTAGCAACTCTTAAGATGTGCGATGGCGATGAAGAAAACAGCATCCTCTCACTCACACCATCTCAAGAAGGTGCCCCACCCGAATCCCTCACTGACCCTCTGAGAGTTGATTGGCCCAAAGACCGTGTGTTGATAAACCGAATAGACAACCTCTGCTCGCTGGTTCTAACGGGGCACTGGCCGTCAGGTCGACGCTACGTCCCTGACATACAGCTCAATGCTACATCTGAAGAGCATGACCTCAGTGATGATCTAGGTTACCCCCGGGTGGCACGCAAAAGCAACAGTGCCCTGTCTGCAGAAGCTCTTGAAGGCCAAGAATCAGAGTTCACAGTAAAACTCCTAAAGGTGAGGTGGCGTTCAAACATTTACGCACTTATAACGGTGTCATACTTTTCTGTTAGTTTCATTTTTGCATGTTTAATTTTCTTTAGGAGGAGGGTCTGAAGTTAACGTTTTCTAAGCAGGCTCTAATGCCAAATGGTGAAGGAAGTGCACGCAAAAAGAGAAAGGACCACGAGGTACAAAAATGCAGTTTCTTTGGTTTTGAGGAACACGTAACCTTTGTTTACATTGATGCATTATAGGTATTTCCAGCTGTATAATGAGTTTACTTTGACATTTAGCTGGTAGATGCCGAAGGGGTTCTCCATGCTCCCCGCAGAAGGGACCTTCCTAACTGGCTCAAAGAAAACCCAGATTATGAAGTGGAAGGAGACATGTTAGAAGTAAGTTCAAAGCTCAGGTTGAACTCGCTTCTGAGTTCTTCTTGGACCAACACAGCTAAAAATGTTTTTCTCTTTTTTTTTTTGCAGTTACTGGTGAACCGGACCAAAAGGAAGAGGAGGAGGAAGAGGGTAGAGAAAGGAGCAGCACTTACCGGCAGTGAGAGAGTGAAGGTCATAGACATAAGGACAGGCAAGAAGGTGAGGAAAGACATTTGGCAGTTCTTCATAAGCATATTAGACAGGGCTCTACAGTGCGCCCATTTAAGTCGGATTTGCGACTGAAAGCTACTGCATGCAACTGTGAAAAAATATTTGGGAGCACCAAAACAAGTCACAGCTGAGCCGCTGCGTATCTCCATTCAAACACAGCGTTGCTTATTTAATGAATGAATGTGTTTTTAAAAACGAATCTAGTGGGTCAATGATTCAATTTCCCATTCATAAAGACAGTCACTTGCTTTATTCCTGAATGAATCAGCTGTTCGAACGAATCAAATGAATGAATGAAAGTATCTTTTCAGTTATTTAAATCATTTTCTATATTCAAAATTTTATATTTAAAACATTAATGTCAACATGAATTTATGAATTTGATTGCACTCATGCCACCTCTGAGCCTTGTTAAACATGAAAATACACCTACAAGCCACTTTTGTGGTGTTCTGTGCCACCTCTGTAGTACAAATTAATTTTGTTAGTACTGATTTCATTTGATTGGTAACTTTTTCTTATTTTACTTGTTCTTCTGTCGTTTTAATTAGAAATGTTAAAAATCTTATAAAATATATATTTTTACATTTTACATAAAAGATGACATACTTTTAATAAAGTTAGAAAAATGCCATTACAAAGGTAAAAAACAAAATTCACAAGTAAATCACTTTAAGGAGTCAAATATCACCTCGTAATGGGAAGGCTAATTTTTTTTTTTTTTTAATTGATTAGAAATCAATATTTAAAATTTTGACTGTGTTCCTAAATTTTAAATTAGTGCTTCTAAAAAGAAAAATAATTTTTTTTTTTTTTTTTTTTTTTTTTTAATTTTAAATTTTAAATTTTTTTTAAATTTTTTTTTTTTTTTATCAAATAATGAAATTCTAAACGTAAGGGACTTTTTACAGTGGGATAGTTTTTATGTTTTTGATATATTTGAAGTTGGGTGCAGTTGGTTTTTATTCTCTTTCTTATACTCTTTTCAGTTTGGTGGAATATACGGGCCTTTACTACAGGACCTGAGAGAGCACCTGGAGGAGAATCCTGACCACGTTGTAGCACCAGAATGGTCTGAGACTGTTCGCAACTCGGTTAGTGTAATAACTCCGTGTGTTTATGGTTATCGTCTTCATCTACCCTGTTTGCAATGTGTTTTTAGGTCAATCATTCAGTGGTTATTTTTCTGGAATTAAATCCGATTCTTATCTTCAATCTCAGGGCTTCTTGCCTGAGACTTTATTCCACAGACTGTTGAGTCCCCACGCTTCAATCCCCAAAAAGAATCGACATTACCTCTCCACCCCTTCGATCCAGACCGACGACCCTCTCCTGGGAGGCGGCGAAGGTGAGACGTTAGTTTCCGACGGCGCATACATGATGGACGACGAGGACCTGGAAGACGGCGGTCACCTCACATCATCTCACCACTTCCTTACTCCAGCCTACGATGTGAAGATGGAGCCGAGCGCTCTTGATATGGACGGAGGCGACAGTTTGTCACAAGGTGGCTATGATAGCTCAGACAGAGAGGCCATTTTGGATGACGTCATCATGGCACCGAAGAATTCAGACTCTTCCTCAAGCTCCGAGGATTGACCAAATCTCATGTTAGATGTAGTAGACCGAGATCATGACAGTCTTTTATTTTATTATATTCTGCCTTCATTATTTTTATAATTATTATTGATGTTATTGCTTAAAATATGGAGTAACAGATTTTTTTTTTTCTTGGGTTGGATTTGTACTTGACTGTTTTGTGTAGGAAAGAGATAGGCGCCTTTTTTTTTTGTTTGTTTTTTTTTCTTTACACCTCATTCAGCACATTGTGCAAAATCTTAATTCCAGATGGATGAAATGTATCAATTTCATGTCTCACATACCCACAGTAGGCCCCTTTTGTTGTTTATTGGCTGGGAAAGGAGCGGTTTGTCTCACACCCTCAGGCTGAACTGTTTAACAGTGTGCTGGAGGATCCATAGTCATGCACTGAGCTGAGCCATCGTGGTGCCTCGGTCTGGTGAAGAACATGGAGTTTTTGTTGGATGTATATCATTTTTTTTTGTGTGTGTGTTTGGGGGGGTGGGCATGGGTAGGATTTGGGGTTTAGGGTTAGTTACTGAAACAATGTTAGACAGATGATGGCTGTATTGTACAAAGTAGAGTTGGTCCTATGCCTGCAATGATGCAAAAATTATGCGTTTATTCCCGTTTCAATAACTGACTCCAACTGTCTCTGTGATATAAATATGAATAGCAGTCTACAGTGGAAACTGATGTCTGTTGAATTCATTTCACCAAGTGTTGATTTATTTGAATAATGACTACTCAAGGCTTTTTTTATTGACTTCCTGGAATACACGCTGAGTAGAAGAGCAAGTTCATTCTCTCTCATATTTCATACTTGGATGCGATATCAGATGTCATAGTCTTTGGTTAATGGTTGTTTCAGTTTTGAGTTCTTTTAAATTTAGTTTACGCTTCCATAAGACATTAAATCACGGATTTAGAATAGTTTAAACTCTAAGGCTGACACTTTGCAGGACCCAAGAGACAGTAAAAATCCCATTAATTCAGTAAGCACCAGGGTTAAATCTACTTGACCCCTACAGTGCTGGAAGGTAAGTTTTGACTCTGTCATTACATTAACAACATTAATGCTTGCCTTTGTAAACCTCTAATTTTCCTGAAAACTATTAATTATGGTGCAAACTGCCTTCAGCCATTGACATTTTTCTATCCAACATGTGGTTGAACCATTTGTATTTCCTATGAGACAAATAGGTTGCTTTTATGAGGTGCCTTTTGAGCTCTTTATCTTAAACGTGAATATGGCTGGTGATATTTTTAAAAGTATTTCGATAAACGAGACCGATAACCTGTGAGGGACTGGCTGAAATTAGTCAGTTATAGATATGTCACAGAATTCTGATAACAGTTTATAATTTTTAAAGGGACACGCTAAATATTGTAAAATCATAAATTGCAGTTTTACTTATCAAACATATCGTCACTTCCAGTGGGATATTGCCAATGACTGAATAACAAGTGAAAATTACAACATAGGGGAGACTTGAAATGACTATTTATTAAAACCTTAACGGGAAAAAATGTTTCGTCTGAAGCAGTTTCTTAGAGAAAAATAATGCATAGCACAACGGACATGACAAATCCAAACCGTTTAAATTAGTGTAGTAAAATTATACAGCATATTCGCTTTAAAAAGTAAAAGATACTATAATGATGTAAGTATGTCACCCTGGACCACAAAACCAGTCATAAGTAGCACTGGAATATTGGTAGCAATAGCCAACAATACGTTGTATGAGTCAAAATGATCGATTTTTCTTCTATGCCAAAAATAATTAGGATAAGTAAAGATCATGCTCCATTAAGATATTTTATAATTTCCTCATGTAAATGTGTCAAAACTTAATTTTTGATTCGTAGTATGCATTGCTAAGAACTTAATTTGGACAACTTTAAGGCAATTTTCTTAATATTTTCATTTTTTTGCACCCTCAGAATCCAGATTTTCAAATAGTTGTATCGTTGTCAAATATTGTCATATCCTAACAAAGCACACAATGTAAAACTTATTTATTCAGCTTTGAGGTGATGTATAGATCTCAAATGAAAAAAAAAACTGACCCTTATGACTGGTTTTGTGGTCCAGGGTCACATTAATGAAAATATAGGCCATAAAACTGATTTTCCTCTAGGGGGCACATATGACCACAGATAACCGGAATCTTCTTAGAAATATGTTTAAATCAATTGACATTTTTTGTAGTATTGTAAACATTAGTACATTTGCGAGTATTCGCTCTTTATGTAAAAATGAAACAACGTTGATTCAATCTCTAAAAAAATGATTAAATAAAATTCCTTCTCCTATAATCATAAACGACTGTGATTGGTGCACATTGACCATGGCTGAGAAAAGTAACGCCTGCCATGTGACATTTTAGCATCGATGTAGAACATAATTTGTTGTGCCTATTGAATTGTGATTACATAGTAAAGAATTAAACCAGGAAACTGTTATTTAAACGTATGGTGTATTACCAACTACAAACAACGTTTGAGCTACGTTGAATATTTTTAAAGTAAATCTATGATCGGAGTGCGATTAATCGGACTTTTGAATGTAAACAGACAAACGTAGCAGAGTACCGATCAAATCGGTCCATTTTTAGCACTTGCACTTACAACTGTCTGCTAGTGCAACTATAAAGAAAACTTTGTTCATCCAATTTGAATATGTATTAAGAATACACAGTAAATAGTGTTATTTAATGAGACGTTGGATGTTACATGTATGAAACACCAGAAAGTCTCTCTCTGCGAGGCCTGGGATATGAATGAAACCTCATGTTGGCTTTAACAGCATCACATCTGTGAACTAGCACCATTTAGCCAGTTAACGTTAGCTGCTGCCGGCTGGCTGAATTGGTAAGCCTACATCTACCACTCTTAATTAACGTTTCTTATATTTATAAACAAATCTGGTTATATCTGCGCTGCGTTGGATCGTCTGATGAGGTTTATTGGCATTATTCAATCGAGCAACACATACCATATGCTGGACAATACCGAGAACATGGTGCTGTGTTTCTAGATTCTTTTCTTTTCGTGAATAGCATTTTTTTTCTTTCTTAGATGACTTGGCCTGTTGATTTTTTGTTATTTGTTGCTCTTGAATTGTTACAAGCTCAGCCGCTCCTTTGATATCAGGAGATCCGAGTCTTCATTTTGTCCTCATGGATTTGAATTTTTACTCGGATCTCTCTGACGGGACTGGTCAACATGTTGATTCCGAGTTCATGGATAACTCGTCTTACAATGGATATGATTCAGTGAACAAGGTAAATCTGACACCTTTGTGTAGTAAAATATATTCAGTTGAATGAAGTATATATTGTGTTTTGTATTGCAGTCATTTAGTGTACCTTTGTTCTGTACTTGTGCATGCTGTTAATACACATTTAAAACTATTAATACACATTTTAATACACATTTGAAACTATTAGTTCGCAGGTGGCAGTGATTCATACCTGACCATCAGTGGACCTGGTCATCACTGGTCATCTGAGGTAGTGCTACACAAAACTCAATTAACTCTTCTATATCCTAAATTGTAAAGTTTATATTCTAAACTCTCTCTGTCACTCTCTCTCTATATGTGACCCCCACAACACCAGTCATACTTTTTTGAGAAAAAAAATGTTAGGACAGGACAATATTTGGTTCAGACACCATAATTTGAAAATCTGAAATCTGAGGGTGCAAAAAAAAAAGAAATAATAATTGAGAAAATCGCCTTTAAAGTTGTCTAAATGAAGTTCGTAGCAATGCATATTACTAATCAAATTAAGTTTTGATATTTACAGTAGGAAATTTGCTAAATATCTTCATGAAACATGATCTTTACTTAATATCCTAATGATTTTTGCATAAAAGAAAAAATTATCATTTAGGCCAATACAATGTATTGTTGGCTATTGCTACAAATATACCCATGATGGTTTTGTGGTCCAGGGTCACATAACACTGTATAAAATATGAAATATAAAAATAATAATGATGTAATATATTTATATTTTTTAATGTATTTTTTTTTTGTAATTATAACTGCAGTTTTTTAATGTTTTTTTTTTAAAGAAATATCTTGTTCTCAAGGCTGCATTTATTTGATGAAAAATACAGAAGAGTTATATTGTGAAATCTTTTTACAATGTAAAATAAGTTTCCTATTTTAATACTCTTTAAAATATAATTTGTTAATTTCATGCAAAGCTGAATTTTCATCAGCCATTACACAGTTCTTCAGTGTCACACAATCCTTCAGAAATTGTTCTAATATGCTGATTTAAT
>JAHKKF010519017.1:0-18193 GCA_019740295.1 Labeo calbasu | reverse complement strand
TTATTTTCATAAACAAAATACAATTTAAATACTTTTTATTCTCAAATGCTCATCTCGCCTTGCTCTCGTTGGCTCAGGGTATGTCAAAAAACTTCAGTCGGATTTTCTCCCTCAACTTCAAAAATCATTTCAAAATCATCCTACATCGCTGCAGAAGTTCAGACCCAGTCTTTGCAAAGTGAACATGCAAAGATCAAACACCCTTAACAAAAAAGGTAAAACAGCGATATAGGATGATTTTGAAGTTGAGAGAGAACATGAGATGGGAGTTTTTCGACATACCCTAACTGTCATGACCCGGAACAAAAACAGTTCAGGCAGAGTGAGACAAGACGAGCGTTTGACCTTAAAAAGTATATCAATTGTATTATTTTTATGAAAATAACTGATTGTTGCGCTCCATAAAGCCCTTCTTTCTCGGCTGGGATCATTTACACCGCATTTGGGATCATTTGAAGCCGCATTTAAACTGCATTTTGGAAGTTCAAATTCGGGGCACCATATCAGTCCATTATATGAAGAAAAATGCTAAAATGTTTTCCTCAAAAAACATAATTTCTTTACGACTGAAGAAAGAAAGACATGAAAATCTTGGATGACAATGGGGTGAGTACATTATAAGTGAATCTTTGTTTTGGAAGTGGACTTCTCCTTTAAATTAACAGTAAAAACATTTAGAATTTACAAAAGATTTTTATTTCAAATAAACTCATTTGAACTTTATAATCCTCAAAAAAGTTTCCCAAATATTGTTTTCAGCAAAATATTAAGCAGCACAACTGTTTTTAGCATTAATAAAATAGCATCAAATCAGCATATTAGAATAATTTCTGAAGGATCGTGTGACACTGAAGACTGGAGTAATGATGATGAAAATTCAGCTTTGCATAACAGGTATAAATTGCATTTTAAAATATATTCAAATAGAAAACTGTTCTTTTGAATTGTAATAATATTTCAGAATATTACTGTTTTTACTGGGTTTTGCATCAGCCTTGTTGAGACTTATTTCAAAGACATTTTAAAAAATCTTCCTGTCCCTGGACTTTTTTTGAACAGTATATGTGTGTATATAGAAATTGTTTTTTGAAATAACCCTAAAAAATAGAGAAAAAGCTAAAGAAATGCTGTGAATGAGTAATTTGTCCAGTATTACATGCAGGTAAATAATTCCATTGAGTTATTTTTTTTCTCCCAGGGCTCAGTGACATTGCTAAATAACAAGCTAGAGTCACTGCCTCATGAATTTACAATGATATTACGTCCTTGTCCACATCCCCGTCTGCATACACAACAGCAAGTGGATCACAGTTGTGCAGTACTGCCTGCTAACTATTACCTCCAGTACAGTTACTAACTCTGTCTACTCTGTCCAATTTACTGGGTTTCTATGAATTCTAACAACATTCTGTCCTCTAATATGGGATTTGGGGAAAAACAGAACAGTATCAGGCTTTGCTTTTATTGATTTTCTGCTTTCTCTTGGCAGGTAAATAAAGCAAAATCTAATGGTTTAGGTCGCAAATCTTTCTGCAATAATCTTTTGGATGTTCGTGTCATTGCTAATTGCACAAATCTCTACATAGTTGAGATTAACCTGATTTTTGTTGTTGTTGAGAAAGTCATAAATGGTCTTGGGTAAAGATTTGACCTCAAGGCAACTGGGCTGGATATCTGAGCGGGATTTCTCTGAATTAGTCATTAATCTGATATTCTGGCTGCTGCTACTCAGCCGGCGCAACCATGAATCTTTCATCTGCGTCTGCAGGAATCTTTCCCCACATCCTCCAAAGAGGAAAGTGTGTTTACATGTATTGGAGGGACTTCACTTCAAGTTAGAGGTCAGACATTTATAAAAAGTTCTGTGGTTGTACGCTGATGGTATTTGGCGGTGATATTATGGTGCTTTTACCTGTACTGTAGTACTGTATCACAACCAGTTACTTACGTGGTACCCAAGGGCACTTCATGGAATACCATGATACACAATATAAGATAAACTGTGATCACTATCTACTAATTTATCACTAAGCTCATTAAAAAATATTTTATTTATATGAAATTCAAAGGTATTTGTCCATAAAAAAAACATATTGTATTACCAAGAAACATGTCCAAAAACATGGTAAAGGCATGCCCCAAAAAACATAGTAGTATAATGGCACTTTAAAATATATTATGGTAGTAAATCATACTCCAGTCATGCTCATGCACTATGGTATTCAAAGTACATCCATAGTACTATAATGGCCAGTAATATGGTATTTGCATGGCACATGTCCAAAAAAACAATAGTGCCATTGAACTTGTAATATTATAGTACTGAATAAGTATCATATTCATGTAGGCCTATCATAGTGTTTACATGCTATTTTAAAGTACCTTGTTTTCCAATTATGTCACAGAAAACATGGTATTAACACGAAACATGACCAAAAACATGGTATAGGCATGGTGCATGCCCCCAAAAAACTTTAAATTATATTATAGTACTGAATAATTGTAATATTCACATAAGCCTACCATGGTATTTACATGGCATTTCAAAATACCATGTTTCCTAATTATGTCAAAGAAAACCATGATGCTACCATGTCCAACCATTACAAAAAAGAAACATGGTTTATTGTAGTAAAAGTGTAGTAACCTTGTTTTTTTGGTGTATTGATTATCATTTGTCTAACCATAGTTTTACTACAAATACCATGGTTAAACTATGGTTAGTGTAGCAAAACCATGGTTAATTTTGTGTTTCGTAAGGGAAAAACATGGTATTGCCATGTCCAAAAACATGGTAAAGGCATGGCAGATGCCCAAAAGAACATGGTAGTGTAATGGCACTTTAAAATATATTATGGTAACAAATAATCATACTCGTGCACTGTGGTATTTCAGAGTACTTCAAAGAAATCTGTTGTACTATAATGGTCAATAATGTGGTATTTGCATGGCACATGTCCAAAAAACATGGTAGTACCATTGAACTTTAAAATATATTATAGTACTGAATAATTATGTAAGCCTACCATGGTATTTACATGCTATTTCAAAATACCATGTTTCCCAATTATGTCAAAGAAAACTATGGTACTACCATGTCAATCCCTTACAAAAATGAACCATGGTTTTATAGTAGTAAAAGTGTAGTAACCATGGTCTTTTGGCACATTGATTACCATTTGTCTAACCATAGTTTTACTATAAATACCATGGTTAAACTATGGTTAGCGTAGCAAAACCATGATTAATCTTGTGTTTCGTAAGTGGGAAAAAAACATGGTATTACCATTAAACATGTCCAAAAACATGCTAAAGGCATGGAGTATGCCCAAAAAACATGGCAGTATAATGGCACTTTAATATATAGTATAGTACAAAATCGTGGTATTTACATAGTATTTCAAAGTACATCAATGGTTCTGTAATGGCCATTAATATGGTATTTGCATGGCACATGTCCAAAAACCATGGTAGTACCATTAAACTTGGATATATATTATAGTACTGAATAATTATCATATTCATGTAGACCTACCATGGTATTTACATGGTTTTCAAAATACCATGTTTCCCAATAATGTCAAAGAAAACCATGGTACTACTAAAATGAATCATGGTTTTACTGTAGTAAAAGTGTAAATAATATATGTATATATTTTTTGCCGTATTGATTACCATTTGTATAACCACAGTTTTACCATGGTTAATTTCATGTTTCATAAGGGAAAAAGCATGATACTACCATGAAACATGTTTAAAACATGGTAAAGGCAAGGCACATGCTACAAAAAAACAAGGCAGTATGTCACTTTGATATATATTATGGAACTAAACGATCATGACTCATGCTCTATGGCTTTTATATGGTACTTCAAAGTACTTCAAAGAAATTCATGGTACGATAATGGCCAATAAAATGATATTTGCATGGCACATGTCCAAAAAACATAGTAGTACCTTTGAACTTTGACAGATAGTACTGAATAATTATTATATTATTGTAGGAATATTCTTTTGTATTTCAAACTACAATGTTTCCCAGCTATCATGGTTAATTTAGTGTTTTGTAAGGGAGAAAAACATGGTATTACCACGAAACATGTCCAAGAGCGTGGTAAGGGTATGGCACATGCCCAAACGCTAGTATAATGGCACTTTTGATATATATCATAGCGCTAAATAATCGTACTCATGCACTATGGTATTTACATGACTGAAGTACATTCATGGTACTACAGTGCCCAATAATACGGTATTTGCATGGCACATTTCCAAAAACCATGGTAGTATCATGAGTACGATTATTTTCATGTATTTACCTTTTCATTTCAAACAACTTTACAGAAAATAATGGTATTGTTATTTTCAAAAACTTGACATTACCATAAAATATAGATATGTTATCAGCATAGTATATGCCCAGAAACGTGTTAGTTCCATGGCACTTTGATATATATTATGGTACTGAATGATTATCATACTCTTGTACCATGGTATTTACGGTATTTCAAAAAACCATGGTACTATATTGTCCAAAAAGCATAATCATGTCATATCAGTCAACAACATGAGTTGTTTCTTTGGGGTGTTACTTTAAGGTTACTTTGTTTCATTGACGGTGATGGTGAACTATTCCAAGAAATGTTTTGAATTTTGACATTTTGATTTCAAACGTGCTGAAAAATTAGTCTAAATATAGTTGGATAAATACTTTGCATAGTCTTCCGTTGGTCTATCATCTGTACACGCAGTCTAGCTTCCACACCGCAATATGCAAATGTTGGTCCTTTACAAGAGCAGCAGTTGAGGGACGTAAACAGTGACGTGTGTACAAATAAATCTAAAGTGGCATCTGTCACGTCAAGCCCCAACATCACTTGACAACAAGCCTTTTCAGGCTCCATACCGATTTGCAAGAGCTTGTTTTTGCCAGTTGAGAGACCAAATGTAGATATAAGGTTAAGGAAATTGAATTTGTTGCTTGGTTTCTCCGTCTGTCTCTGAGAACTCCTGTCTTTGGCAACATCAGATGCGTTTTATGAATTGTTCAGATACCCAAAAATCACTCTGAGGCAGGGAGATATTTATAGTTGCCGTAGACTTATATAACACCTATCACTTATGTTGGCAGCACAGAAAAACAAAGGAAATGTGAATTTTTAGCTCGCCAGATATAGACCTGTCACAAAGTCTAATGCATGCAAATGTCATACGCTGCTGTCACCTTCCCTTCGTACCAAGATACACACACACACACGTACGTGCACACAAACACGCATTGTTGTTGGGATGTTCCAGGATGTTCTCTGACCTATTCCTCCACCTTCTCTCCATCCATCCCTCCCTTTTTTGCCGTTCTTATCAGAGAGCTCTTTGTCCATGTTAGATAGAGAGGAGACAGGCCATCTCTCAGTCTCCCTCCCTCTCTCTCTCTCTCTCTCTCTGTTTCTCCTGCCTTTTTCCTCTCCGTTTGACTGGTGCCAAGGTAAGGGCACCGCCAGCCACTTTCTGTCTGAGTGCTGTGTGGCATTTCAGGACACGCTTGTTGACTCTAAGCCAGAAATGGGCTGTTTTCTGCAGGGTGCAAATGTATTTAGGGTTGTAGTGGACAAGCGTTCTCTCTCTCTCCCTCTGGAAACATGCTCGCTCGCTGATTGAACCGGATCTTTGATTAATCCTGTTCCAGCGATGAGATCACTTTGACTCTGTGGTCAGTTCAGAGAGTTCGGAGTTAGGACCATGTGCACTAATGAATGAAGACAGCGGGTCACTATCCCAACGGACTGTGTGATTCCTTCCATATCGCTCACCTCCACAAGCCTTCACTGAAGTCAGGATCAATTACAATTGACGTTTCTCTTCTCTATAATCAATAACTGCCTGTTAGTTCCCCTAATGCCTGGTTTTGGTTGTTTACTAATGTAGATGTATAAAATTGTATAGAATGGATATTACAAACCCTATCATATCAATTAAATAAAAGGAAAAATTCTGTTGTGCATAAAGAAAATTAAGTCTGTTTTTTAGGGCCTTACTTGTTCCGAACCCTGACTAAAGTGAAACCAATCAGTAATCCTCAAAGGTCTAGGAACGAAACAGTTTTGACCATGGTAATAATATGAGCTGCACACATTGTGGTCTATTATTTTATTTTATTTTATTTTATTTTATTTTATTTTTAGTGCTGGGCAGCGATTAATCGCACCCAAAAGTAAAGTTTTTTTGTACATAATACGTGTGTGTATATTTATTATGTATATGTAAACACACACACATACAGGACATATTTTGAAAATATTTACATGTATTTACTTATTTTTATTTTATTTTATTTTTTTTTTTATTTTATCTTAATAATAATTATATTCTATTCTGTTATATATAATCTTCTTTATTATTCTTAATTCTTTTTAATTAATTTTAAATCAAATTGTAATTACTTTAATAATTATTCTCTTTTTATTTCTTATGAATCTGTAGTGATTCTTTTCTGATGTTATTTTTTTATTATTTCTTTTAATGTAATGCACTGTAAATTACCTTTGTGTATGAAATGTACTATATAAATAAGCTTGCCTTGACTAATAATGAGATTTTTGCATTAATTCATTTGATTTTATAATGTGATATTATGGTTATTATTATGCTATTATTTTAATAATATTTGTAATTATTGTTATTATGGTAACAATAATTCTGTATAAAAAAAAAAATTCTATTTTTTTTCACAGCACTATTTTATTTTATTTCTGATTAAACATACTTAGATATTTGTGCTTTATGATAACACATTAAAATACAAAATTTCGGGTTTAACAAGATTTTTTTTATGGATTACTGTAATAATACTTTGTAATAATAATACATGTAAATAATACATTTCACTGTACTTCATTTATGAATCCTCTTTATTACTCTTTTTTTAATTCAATTTAAATCCAATTTTATTCATTTTAATATTTTTATTCTCTTTTTTTATTTTATTCTCTTTTTATTATATTTTTAATTCCTTTTTATGTAAAGCACTGTAAATTACCTTTGTGTATGAAATGTGTTATATAAATAAACTTGTTTTGCCTATTTGATTATGTGTGATGTTATGTGGTGTTATTATGTTATTATGGCAATAATATGTATTGTTATTGTGGAAACAATAATTATTTTTTAAATAAAATTTTTTATTTTTTTTCCATGACACTAGTAAATTTTATTTTATTTTATGTATGGTAATTATAATGAGATTTCTTACACATTACTGTAATAATACTAATACTAATACTACTAATAATAACAATTGCACTGTATTTCATTTCTGTATCTTGTTTTTATCCATAATTATTTTAATTAATTTTAAATAGAATTGTAATCATTTTAATAATTTTATTCTCTTTTTATTGCTTATGATTCTACTGTTATTATTTTATGAATGCACTGTAAATTGCCTTTGTGTATAAAATGTGCTATATAAATATACTTTGCCTAATAATCCGATTTTTGCGTTAATTTGTGATATTATGTGATAATATGGTTATTATATTATTATGGTAATAACATTTGTTATTATTGTTATTATGGTAACAGTAGTTCTTTTTTTTCTAATTAGAGTAAAAATGAATGTATTTAAATCATTTTATTTATTTAATTTTATTAATTTGTTCGTGTTATCTGCATTATGGTAATGATACTGAAATTTTGTAACTATTGAAAATAATATAAATGCAAAAATCATAAATTTGCATATTTGCATATATGATTTCCTGGTCACAACATACCACATTTCCCATCATGCCATGATGTCAGCTCATACACTTATTCGTTTTCATTGGCATTGCGCCTCCTGTGCTTGTAGTCCTACTTTCTGTTTGGTTGCCTCTGAACTGCCCAGTGGACCTCATCTAGTCAATCTAATCGCAGTGTTTCCGTTTTTCAGTTTGTTTTGTGTGTGTATGTGTGTGTGTGTGTGTGTGTGTGTGCGTGCTGAGACTGGAATTAACCCAGGACATTCAATCAGACTCCAATCCCGCTCAGCTCTTGTCTGTGGGCCAGAAGCTTGCCATTGACCTGTATAGCACTGGTCAGTGTGTGTGAGTGTTTCTGGGTGACAGAAGGATTAGAAGGGGCTTTTTGCCTCGTCAAACTGCAGACAGTGTGAAGTAGATAGAGATGCCACATGACCAGTGATGTCTGTCTCCAAAACTGGCAAATAGGCACTCAGTGAAGATGATGGCCTGAGAAGAAAAGGCGATGTTGCTAAATATCAATATTTCAGCATTTCGTTGCAATGTTTGAGTCAGTATCTGGTCAGTTTTGTGTCATTTTATCAATCTGTTATCATTATTTACTCACCTGAAGCTGTAAGAACTCCGTAGTCTTTTATTGTATGGACAAAAAAGTACAAAATAGCCAATCTTGTTTTGGGTTTGACAGAAGAACGAACGTCGTAAGGAATTGTCATTTTTGGTGAACAATCTCTTTAAGTCTCCTGGGTTATCCAGGAGCAACATCTGAAACTGACTTTTGTCTAATGTAACAGATCATCATTTTGTGTTTCTGAATTTTGCTGAGTTTGTGACCTGTAGCTGTGATGGCTCACTTGGGTAGTGCTGGGCTTTGGCAGGCATGGATGTAATATAGTGAAGACATTGTGTGAGTTTATATGGGATTTTTTTTTAAGGGAAATTGATTTAGATAGCCATGCCTGCCAGAAAGGTGGCTGAATAAACTGCTAGGATGCCATTGGCTGTGCTGTAAAATTGAATTTGCATGACCTGCTGAGAATGTGAGGAGTTTTCATGATAAATGCAGAGTGTTACACAAAGTATCCAGAGCTCTTGAATGAGACCCACTTAACCTAGAGCACATCGAACACTAACCCAGCTATCAGAGATAGATCAGAGACTATTACTCAACCAGAGAGACTATAGCACAGTCATTCTAGTGTCTCTGATGCTTCAGTTTTGCACATTTCTGTTTCTGTGGGCATTCTGATATTTCTGTAGGCTACATCGTGCACTGAAATCACATTACCATACTGACTTCAGTCTGTTTTATCAGTCTGTCCAAACCTCATACAGCAATTACTTCCGGGAAGGCTGAGGATTGTTTCTGGCTTTATATTACATGTCTGTTTAAAGAAATGGATGAATGATCATGTGCTAGATCTGTCACTTCAGACATCTGAAGGTGTTTCATATGGAGCCTTTCATGACTGTTATGGCGCTGTGTATTCATAAAGCATATCCTCTTCTTTTCAGTCCATCCACTGATGCTTTTAAGCCTAGCATGCAATTTAAGTTTTGCATTTTGTGAAGAAAATATGTCTAAAATTAAGGTTCCAAAAGAGTTTTTTTCACAAAAGAAGAACCGTTTTGGTTCCATAAAGAACCTGTTCTTAAAAGAACCATTTTAAAAACATGAATTAGGAGCGTATTTAGTTCTACAAACTCTGTTTGGGGGAATTAAATTAGCCCCTACTTCAGGGTCTAAAATAGTTCTGTATCAGCGACGTACAGTTGGAGTCAAAATTATTCAACCTCTCAGAGACTGCAGTACTTTACAAATACAAGCTTTTCTGAAGATCCAGGATTTTATAAAAATTGCATCTGTAATAGTTTACTGGTATATTAAAAGTGATAATGTCAATATGTAGTGTGATATCTTTCAGTTAAAGGATTTTTTAAATAACACAGCTATGTCATAATTATTAAACCCCTATTTAACACTGCTGTTTTTAAGTCATTTGATTGTATGGTGGGGAACAAAATTGTCTTAAAACACAATTATGCCTTTGGAAGCTATTAAAAAAAAACAGAATTAGCTTGAGCTGTTACACATACATTTAAACCATGCGTGTACTGAAGTTGATTAGGAAAATTTGCAAGGTCAATAGAGCTCTCTCCAAAGCTATAATGAAGATTAGCTTTATTACATTAGAAAGTCAAAGGTGCATGAAGGTTTCCAAGACACTGAAAGTTCCTAGAGACACATCTGGCAGCCTTATTCCTTAAAAATATGTTGTACCACAAAACCTTTGAGGCTGTTGAAAAAAAGCACAGTATCATAATAAATTTGATTAGAGCAACTGAGAAAAACCTGCAATGTGCAGCCACAGACTTGCAAGTACACATTTCAGTGCAGTGTATGAGAAGAACACTAGACAAGTATGGCCTTCGTGTTGGGGCATTTTGCCAAATGCCACTCTTGACCAAGAAGAACATAAAAGGCAGACTTGAATGTGTTAAAATTAAGTTGGATTGACCTGTGGAGTTCTGGAGGAATGTTTTATGGAGTGATGTGTCCAAACTGGAACTTTTTGGACCTATGGATCTGCAGTTTGTCTGGTGCAAAAACAGCAGTGCTTATAAGCAGAAGAACACCATCTACATCATCAAATTTGGAGGTGAATAAGTCATGTTATGGGGATGTTTTTCTGTAACAGGAAGTGAAAATCATGACTGTATGAAGGCTATCATGGATTCTTTGAATGATCAGGCTATTTTGACAAAAAAAATGTGATGCCTTTGGTGCAAAGACTGAAGCTGATGATCAATGGACTTTCCTGGAGGACAGTCATCATGGAATGTTCTTGAGTGGCCTGTTCAGTCTCCAAATTTAATTCTCATTGAAAATAGTTGGTTGAATTTGAAGAAAGCAGTGGCAATGTAAAAAACCAAAGATTATCAGTGATCTGGAAGCTTTTTTAGGCTAGGAATGGACCGAGACTGTAGTAGAGAGGTGACAGAAGCCTCTAAGTACTTACAGACAGTGTTTATTGGTGGTTTCAAAGAATAAACCATTCTGGGCAAAATTTTTACTTGTGGGGGTTGAATAATTTTGAACATTAATGCTTGGAGCAAATTTGAATTTTATCATGATTCATCAATGTTACTTTCTCAGAATCACTCAAATGTGTATTAATAAACTTCCTCTAATAGTTTACTGATGCCTTCGTTGAATTGTTTTCATAAAATTTTATTCTCCGCAGCAAAATGTCTTGCAGGTCAAGGGACTTGAATAATTTTGATTGAAACTGACCGGCCAAACGCATACGAAACACAGACTACACAGCATTTTTAAAAAAGCTGTGTAAAAATATTTACTCTACAAATGTGGAAAACAGTGATAATAACGACATTTAGCAACCTGTTGTCTGCATAGTTGTGTTCTTTTCTCAGCCTCAATGATATGTAACACTGCAAGTTGTCATAGGAGATTAAGTTAGATTTTCATGCTCTTTCAGTTGCGTAAATTGTGCGTTTACATTCCATCTCCGTTATCACCAAACCCACGGCGCACAACAACAACAGCTCTGATCACGGCGTCCACGGCGTTTGTAAATGCCGCAAATAGAGGTGTCGCTGTTGGACGCTTCAGAGTTCCTGCTGCCGTTGTGAATGTAAAAAGGAAAACGGCCTGAGGGAGAAATTCGTCCTCTAGGAACCACCATGCTGGTTAGTTCCTGGAACTGATTTCTTAGAACTATGCTGTGCAAAACCCTTTAAAAAACCTTTTAAAGGTTCTCATGGAACCTTAAATGCCAACAAAGTGTGGTGCTTAGTTGACTTACTGGTCTCTATCATTTTCTGTATGTGATTCAACTGCTGCCTTCTTTAATGTGAGTTATATGTATAAACTATAAATTCTGATTAAATTACTGTTTAGAAAAAAGAGCATTAATAATAGTGGTACTTGCTTTGTATGTAATTCTTCGGTTACTGTGGTTTGAGTGGCATGCCGTGTCTGAGAAGACCGTTTTGTGAGCTTGCTCTCTTTGTTTATGAAAGCTTGAGGAAGTTTAATTGATGTATTCCGGTCATCAGGGCTCCACACTGTACTGTTGTATGAGAACACATTGTTTTCCTGCATAGAGAGATCTGGCAGGATGACAGGTTGTCTAACTCTAATGAATGAGGTCAGCAAAGCATGTTGACTTATTACTGATTTAGAGCCTTGATTTGCAAAAGAAAAAAACTGAACTACTTATCAACTTCAATTTGGGGCCTGATTACAGGCCGTATCACAGTCCTCACTAGCAGTGTGGCTGAAGCTGCTTTCAAACTGTAGCAACTGTAAGCTATGCTTGAAATTTAAAGGGATAGTTAATCCAAAAAAGAAATGTTTTTCTTTGTTCTAAACCTGCATAAGTTTATTTATTTAGTGGAACACAGAAGATGACGTTCATACAATAAAAGTCAATGGGGTCTAAAACAACAGTGGATCTTGCTGACTTCGGTTGTAAATATCTTCATTTGTAATCACATGCTGGTGAGTAAATGATTATATAATTTTCATTTTGTGTTGACTTATTCCTTTGAAGTAGTTCATACAGTCAAGCTACTGTTTGAAAAGACTTTAAGAAATACATAATATGTTTTGAATAATTCTCAGTTAGAATGACAGAATTCATTTTGCACAGATACAAATACACTACATACAACTAATTACTATAAACAAATTACTAAAACTAGAAAACAATTATGCAATAAAATGTACATGAAATATATGTGTGTAACTATGTTTAACCTTACAATACACAGTTATAAATCTGACTATCAGAGTTGCCAGGTTTTCACAAAAACTGAAAAAAAAAAAAACTAGCCCAAAACTAGACCAATCGTGTTTGAGAGGGGATCCCTCAGTAAAAATCACATTCTAGGGGAAATTATATGTTTTTGCCAGAATTCCCTGGTAAATTCGCATTCCAGGGCATAAATATCACGTTATTGAGGTCGCTTTAACTCGCGGATATGAAAAACAACCCACGGCAACAGTGTTAAAGTAGCCCAACTCCGTGGGAAAACTGCAGACTTGGCAACACTGCTGACTATATAAATGTAAATCTAAATATATAGTTATAAATCTGAATATATAGATACAAATTGTATTATAAAAATGCCAATCATGAATTTATAGATGTAAATCTGAATATATACTTTTAAGTCTGAATATGTAAGTGTAAATTGTGACTGCAAAAATTCTGAATATATACATGAAAATGTCAATATATAGACATAAGTCTAAATATATAGATAAAAAACTGAATATATAAATTCAAATCATAAATATATGTATAGAAGCTAATCTGAACAAATACATAGTTAGAATAAATAGAAATCTGAAAATATAATTGTATGTTCAAATATGTAAATGTAAATTGTGAATATATAGTTCAGTAGTAATTCAGTAGTAATAATAATTCAGACTATGTAATTGTAAATCAAAATGTATATTTATAAATCTTGAGTATGGAAATGCAAATCTGTATATGTATGTTTATAAATAACAATTTGATGCATATAGTGCATACTTTACACAGTGAATTAACATTTATTTAAGTTAAAGAGTTGTCAGTAAGCTGTCTATCTACATGGTTGCCAATGAATAGGATGCAATTTTATTTAAAATCCATGCATATTAGGTAAATATCTTCTATACATTTTCACTTTAATAAGATTTCCCCAAGAAACAGACAATAATGAACCTGCCGTCCTCCATATTTTCTATTCTTTTTGACAACAATGCACTTAAACACAAACTTGTAATTACGACTTTAAAAGTGAGCATCATCAATCACTTTTTGAACCATAAAACACAAAAGTAGCTTGTTGGAAGCTGGTTTAGCTACACCGAAAACAGCTGATCTACTGTCATGCTACTGAAGAATAGTAGCTTTGCTACTCGAGTTTGTTAGTCCTGATCTACACATTCCCATGCTTCTGCACACACATACATACTCCATCAGTTCACTGAAGTGAAGGAACAAAGGCTTAAAACAGTAAAAACAGCATGATTACAGTCTTCTTCTCTCATGTATGACGTCATCACAGCAGTGAGAGTAGCGGTTTTGTCATGAGTTGCGTCAGCGGAGCTACAGCAGAGGTCAAAGGTCAGAGTGAGACGTCACTACATGAGAAACAGACAATCAGTAAGCTCTTTGGGCACATCTCAAGTTTTCACTCTCTCTCTCTCTCTCTCTCTCTCCCTGTTTCATTCTCACAGCAATATTTTTATTCACACACACACACACACACACACACACACACACACACACAATATGTCCTTTTATGAAGGTTGGCGATGAGCTGTAAATGTAAAGGAAATGAAGAGTAATGGCCTTAATTTCGATTTGGTCTTCAAGGTCTTCCACTGTCCTTCAGACGGCTGTGGCTCATTATCCTGATCCAGGTCTGGGTCAAGCCCATCTGTCTACTTTTAATGTATCACACGATTAACTGCTTATAGTCAGTCCCATTTCTAATTGATATTACAAATATTGAAAAGTCTCTAAATGGTTATATTTCAGTAAGGAACACTGCGATGGCATGGCACATTTACTTCAGATAATGCAAAATTCTAGTTATTTGTGAGATTTCCTCTAATTAAAATGTGGGTCTCCTGAGATGCTTTTGTCAGAGTTTATTTTTGTTTAGAGGAGACGCTTGACTGGAATTCTGATGTCTATGACCAAAGTCAGAAAACGACTCCACAAAACTCTGGCTTTCCTTTCCGAGTCCTCTTTAGTACACAAAAGATGTTTTTGTTTTTCCAGCAAATTCCAAAGAATGTCAAACTCATAAACCAAAACAAACAATTGTTGCATCTAGGCAATTGCACAAGCATTGGAATCTCCCAAACCTGTATAATAAGCACCTTCCACATCCAGTGCCACAAAGCCACTGAGGTAGCTGCTGTTTGTGTGTGAGCGCAGATTTGCATAAAGAGATTACAAACACCAGGAGACAGAGTGATATGGCTTAGATAAGATCTGGATCGAGTCTGTTAGGTGAAATGAGATGTTATTAATGAAGTTAGGGATTTTACAATCAACGTGTGAAATGAAAACAACAGAAACGGGCCAACCCTGTGGATTTCTTATGAAATTCTACGGTCATGGTAATTACTGTAAATGCTAAAATGTTCCCAGGAAGTACACATAATTCTGCAAAAGCCTGTTTGTTTACTGTAACAGAAGCCGTCTACAGTTTTGTGGCCAGAATGCTTATTTTTATAGTGTGTGTGCAAAGTTATCATGGTCATATCCCAGAAAGCACACATAATCTCCAAGACGTGGACCGCTTCGTTTGTGATTATTGTGTATGAACATTTAAAGAGCAGATTCTTATACACTGAAAATGATAAACAACTTGAAACATCTTATAAATGTCTGTTTTATCATTCATTCATTTTAGACATGTCAGACCTTTAGCATCAGGGTTATTGCAGTTATGTGGATTCTGAGATGGCTTTTAGCATATTGCTATGCAGTTATTTGGGTGTTGTTGGTGGTTGCTAGGGTGTTGTTATGACAATGCTATGGTGTTCTAGGGTTGTTTTGGTGTGTTGCTATATGGTTGCTTTAGAAACAGCCATACTCTGCTTGCTTCCAATTCCTTACACACACTTGAACCTAAAATAATCGTTCATAAAGTTTGAAAAAGTTGAAGCGAATCGCAAGGGTGTTCACAGTGAGCTGTGATTACATTAAAGGAACACTCCACTTTTTTTGAAAATAGGCTCATTTTCCAACTCCCCTAGAGTTAAACAGTTGAGTTTTACAGTTTCTGAATCCATTCAGCCGTTCGCCGGGTCTGGCGGTAGCACTTTTAGCATAGCTTAGCACAGATCATTGATTCTGATTAGAACGTTAGCATCTTGCTCAAAAATGGCCAAAGAGTTTCGATATGTTTCCTATTTAAAACTTGACGCTTCTGTAGTTACATCGTGTACTTAGACTGACGGAAAATGAAAAGTTGCGATTTTCTAGACCGATATGACTAGGAACTTTGCTGCTGTACCATGGGTGCAGCAGGCACAATGATATTACGCAGCGCCTGAAAATAGGCTAACTTTGGTCAACATAACCAACGTGACCACCTGCTTGCACAGAGAGACTATTTTCAGGCACTGTATAATATCATTGCGCCTGCTACGCCCATGGTACGGCGGCAAAGTTCCTTGATTATTACACCAGTAGTTCCAAGCCATATTGGTCTAAAAAATCGCAACTTTTTATTTTCCGTCAGTCTTAGTACATAATGTAACTTCAGACTGACAACAAAAGGTCTGGGAACCTTGGCTGCTTTGAAGGGCCAGGGATCACCTAAGAGGCCATATGACTGACAGGTTAGGCAACAATCACTTTTCGTTTTGTGCCACGTCATGGAAATGTCTCCATAATAACAGACTTAGACGTATTTTAAAGAGTCACGCATTTCAAAAAGCAAACAAAAGCACACACATCAATCTCAAAAGGGTGCTTGACTAAAAAAACAAGTACAACAATTCAACTTTTTCGAACTTTATGAATGATTATTTTAGGTTCGAGTGTGTGTAAGGAATTGAAAGCAAGCAGAGTATGGCTGTTTCTAAAGCAAGCATATAGCAGCATACCAAAACAACCCTAGAACACCATAGCATTTTCATGACAACACCCTAGCAACCACCAACAACACCCAAATAACTTCATAGCAATATGCTAAAAGCCATCTCAGAATCCACATAACTGCAATAACCCTAATACTAAAGGTCTGACATGTCTAAAATGAAGGAATGTTAAAACAGACATTTATAAGATGTTTCAAGTTGTTTATAATTTGCAGTGTATAAGAATCTGCTCTTTAGATGTTCGTACACAATAATTACTTGAATTAATTAATTGAAGCAGTCTACGTCTTGGAGATTTATGTGTGCTTTATGGGATATGACCATGATAATTTCGCGCACACACTATAAAACTATCAAAAAAAATGTATTTAAAAAGCTTTCGCATAGTGTGTAATGTTTTGAGCATACAGGTTCTTCATCAGACAAATTAAACAGCACTAATGTGCCACTCTTTATACCTCCAGGTGATCAATGGTCACATGACCATACACAACGTTTTAATGATAATACATCAAAACAATAACAAATCAACCAAAGAAAAGTCACAAGACAAAAACCAAAAACTTATGGAACTATGCAATATACAAGACACAAAAATATTCTCAATAAACAGTTTAATAAACTTTAATCCCTGCAAACATACATAACACTAAGTTTAACTGGTCTCACCAAAACCTTTATTGTATTATAGACCTTTAAATAAATATTGTAAATTTAAAGAAATGGACGCATGTCAAAATCCTCATTTAATCCTCTGGGGGACAACGTGTCTAATGTGAAAATCCAAAAAGCCTCATGCTGTAAAAGCCATTTATTGATGTCACCCCTGCAACTTGGACACTTGACTACCTCGATACCTATATACTGAAGAGTGGACACTGAGTGTCTAAAATCTGCAAAATGTTGCACAGCCGGACTTTTTTGATCGCGATGTCTAATTGCACACCGACGTTCAGAAATGCGAGTTTTCAAAGGTCTGCTAGTTTTACCAATGTAACATAAACTACAAAGGCAACGCAACATGTAAATAACATTGGCCATCTTACACTAAATAGTGCTGAATTTAAAAAAAATTTGCTGTGTGAGGATGTGTAAAATCACACTGCTGACAATTACCGCATCTGTATTCCTGTGAGGTATTTTGTTCAAGAAATGAGAAGCAGAGTCACACATTTCACATACTTTTGAAAATCCAGCATTCAGTTGATCCCGATAACACTCATCGATGGCTTTCTTCTTCCATGAGAGGATTTGGCATCAAAGCATCTTTGTTTCCAGGCAGAGCGTTAAAGAATGTGACACGCACGTCTCTCGGAAAATCCTATATAATTCAACCAATCCAATTACAACTTTAAAACTCCTGAAGCTTCCAATTTTGTGTATCATATGCATGAGATGTTCAGCCAACAGTCTGTGTGAAGTCTGAAGCTGAGACTATGTGACTTTGTGTGATGGGACGGCATAATTACACTAACCAGCAAACCGATCTCGTTGCACAGCATCTGACACATTGTTTTGGTCTTTCTAAAATGTGTAAGCCAAACGCTGTCATTAAAGTGTTTCACTAAATAACCTTCCAAGACTGTCTTACATGACTGTGCTCCCAAACAGCAGGCATCCCTCTCTGAACGCAAGATAAAAAAACATGACCGCATTTATTACGTTAAAGGAGAAGTCCACTTCCAGAACAACAATTCACAAATAATTTACTTACCCCCTTGTCATCCAAGATGTTCATGTCTTTCTGTCTTCAGTTGTAAAGAAATTATGTTTTTTGAGGAAAGCATTTCAGGATTTTTCTTCATATAAT